>JAHWFO010032239.1:96570-147952 GCA_023313115.1 Rhysida immarginata
CACGATTTTCCCCAATATAAGGAGACTAAACTCATTTTAAATTTAAAAAATTGAATTTTATGAAAGTTTTTTCGACCATTTATTATCTCGACCAACTGAAAAACCCGACGAATTTGTCTTCGACAAATTGACCACCCGACCATCTGACACAGTCGACGAATTGACATTCGACTAATTGACCTCCGACAAATTGACCGACCAACTGACACTCTCAACGAAATGACGCTCGACGAACTGACCTCCGACGAACTAACCGCGCGACCAACTGACACTCTCAACGAAATGACGCTCGACGAATTGACGCCGACGAACTGACGCTCGACGAATTGACCCTCGACGAATTGACACGTAACCGGAGACTCTCGGGATTATTGTTATCAGGGGTAACAAACTGCATCTCTAGGGAACCTGCAATTATTTGAGCTTTATCCTGATTAATTTGGACGTAATTACCTTGAGGGGTGCGAAGTGGAGGAAGCGTGTCATTCTTCTTCTGAAGAGCTCTAACAATGTTCCAAATGGAATTGCCGCGAGCCAACAAGCTTTGGAGCTTGTCATTCCATCTAGCATAGCGAAGCTCTTTTACTTCTTCTTGAACTCTTCGCACTAACCTGTTGTATTTGGTTTTTAGCCAAGGCAAACGATAGCGCTGCAAAAGCCTACTTGTCTTGTTTCTCTCTGCAATCAAGCGTTGGATTCCTGGAGTAAGCATAATTTGAGGAACAAGCTTGCTTACCAGTGGATAGGCACTAGCTTCAGTGGCACTGTTTATTCGCCTGGTAATGTCTTCAACACGTCGATCAATGTCATCCATACTGTTTGCTCCTTGGAGATGACAGTCATGGTCCATGAGGATTTCTTTGAATAGTTTACAGTCTTGCTGATGCTTCACCTCTTCTCTGATATTGATGTCGACATTGTCGTAGTTCAGCGCTACAGGCTTGTGGTCAGAAGAAAGATCATCCATCGTGAAGCTGTTCTATGGTTTGAAGAAACCCTTTATTAGTGAAATGTCAAGAACATCACTAGTAGGAGAATGTTCACAGTAGCAGGTGTCCTCCACAGATCCGATGATGTCATCTTTACCTTGTACATACCTATAGAGAATAATGCTGTTGTTGTTCTGCGTTCTGGAGTTCCAGCTTAGATGTTTGGCATTTGGATCACCAGCCAGGACCACCACTGAAGAGTTCATCAAGCTTACTATCGTGTCAAGAGAATGTTTAAGTGAATTGTAGAGCGCCACGAACTTCACTTCACATAGGGAGAGTCGTTGATAATGATGGAGGCCGATTCCATACATGCATAAGATTTGGAGAATAATTCTTGGTCTTGAATTCCCTTCTTAATGATCATTGCAGCGCCCCCAGAAGCACACCCTGCAGCGTTTGAAGTCATGCGATCGTTACGGTACACACAATAGCTATACGCTTTTGAGGAAACCCCCTAGCGTTCCATATCACGCACAAAAATTCACCTTTGTTGATTACAGTGTAATGTTGTGCACCCATAGAATAGATTAGTTGGTCGTAAGTAGCCCACTCAACTGTGTGTAACTTTTGCCTAGATTAGAAAACAGATGAAAGATACGTCCTAATTGCTTATACATACCTGGTAGGTCGTTAATGTTTTTTAGCAGTGGTTTAGGACTCCACACTTTTAGCACAGGAAATATTTTAAAAACATATTACTTTGCTGTTGTTATCAACCGGTTTATCTTCCGTGGAGTTTCCTGCCTTCGGATTCCCGGAGCAATTCTCAAAGGCTTCCTTAAGTTCACTTATGTTGTGAATAACATCTCTACGAGAATCTTGAATTTCTTTGTTGATACCTTTGAACTTCTCCTCAAAACTTGTACGTAGGGATTTGGCATTTTCTTCCAGTGCACTATACATAGCGTTTATTTCATCCCGGAGAGCTTCTTGATGCTAGGTCAAATGCAGCAAACCTAGCATCCAAGCAGGCAACCCGGTAGGCCTTTTCGCAGGACACAGTTTTACCATCCGCCACTCTGTAGCCGACTTCAACGTGATTAATGTAGACGAAGCCATCATATTCCTAAAATAGAATTGTACAAAACCGGGGGGGGGGGGGGGGGGGAGAGTAACCTCGTAGCTAGGTGTGTGCTAAAGAAGCCGTCCTAAGAAAAACGCACCTAGCTTTAAGAACAAAGAACAACAACAAAGATTTATACAGACAACAATCGACAATCGATCAGTGTAGTGAAAAAAGTAGTACGAGCGGTCCAGGAGCCTTTAGCTCATTTTACACGCTCGCCCAAAAAGTAAACCCAATGAGGTACACTGAAGTAGGAAAGAAGCCTGATGAACCTCTTTAAGTCATCCAGAAAAGAGTTCCTTCATGGTAGGGACGAGAATCAGATTGTGGATTGACGAATAGCGAATCCGAAAAACTAGGATTTAGCAGATCCAGTAGTTGGGGAACTCGGCCTTGTTAATGTTCTCGAAATTGACATCCAAGATATGAAGGGGTCTTAGAAACCTGAGGGAACCCCTGATAGTGAGTGAGTGGTCCAGGATACCAGCAACCAGGGTATTTTCATGATGGTCCATCTTGGGCAGCGAGTTCCTGAGAAGTGTTTGAACATAGGAACCAATGTGGGTCATCCCCAGATCTTCATAGATAGAGAGATTGTTGGCAACTCTTCTGTCTAGTTGAGCAATGGACCGGAGGGTAACATTTTGGAAGGTCTGAAGATCTTTCCATCTCGATTTGCAAATGGAAGCCCAAGCAGGCATATCATGAAGTAAAATGGCACGAAACACTACCTTGTATAATAAGAGTTTGCTGTCCACTCTGAGAGCGCTGTTTCGCCCCAGTAGCGCGATGAGACTAAACTTCGCTTTCTTAGCCTTGTTAAGCGAATATTGGACATGGTCGTTCCATTTGACTTGGAATCAATCACAATTCCGAGGTACCTATAATTTTTAACCCACTCAAGCTTCCTACCATGTAGGATGAGGGGCCTTGGAGGTTTTTTGTGTTTGCGTGTGATTAACATGGCTTTACACTTGTTAACATTCAGCTGTAAGCGCCACTTAGAGAACCAGCTCTCATACTGGTGTAAAGCTTTTTGCAGACGGCTGATGACGTGGACTGGATTACGTGCCCAGGTCATGATGGACCCGTCGTCAGCAAACAAGTAAAGATTGCACTTTGTAAACTTAGGAACGTCGTGAATAAAGAAATTGAACAAGACCGGTCCCAAGACAGAGCTTTGGGGAACACCAGCATTAACATCAGAAGGGAGTCACCTTGCAATTAATACGGAAGATCCCGTTTGTCAGAAAGGAGCGAACCAAGGCAATCAGGTCATCAGGAAAGCCACAAGTAATCATTTTATAAATGAGTCCATCATGCTAGACTTGATCAAAGGCCTTTTGAACGTCAAGAAAGATGATACCACCAAACATAGAAAGATTGAGAGGACCGTTCAAATCAGCAACAAGCCTCCATACCTGAAGCTGACAGGAGTGAGCTGTGCGGAAGCCGAATTGCTCTTCACGAATAAGGTTGTTTGCCTCGCAGAAGTCGTTGAACCTCTTGGGAATAGTTCGCTCAAAGACCTTGGAGAGCACTGGCAGTAAGCTAATGGGCCTGTAGCTGATGGGAAGATCAGGATCAAGTCCCGGCTTGGGAATAGTGAGGATGATTGAGTCCTTCCAGGCGCTAGGGAAGTGACCGTTTAGCCAGCAGTCATTCATGATGCTGGTGATAATGCAAACAACTTTAAGAGGCAAATTCTTCAGAGCACTGTTGGTGATGGTGTCGATGCCAGCTGCTTTTTTTGTTTTTCAGGTGGTTAATGGTGTTCAAAATCTCAGAGGTGCCAATGATATTAGGATGAGTAAGAGCGTGTTGAGAGAAGCCAAACTTGTCACATACTTCTTTGACTTCACCAGTAATATTAACCAGACAGTACGTAATCATAAATAATGTCAAGGATATAGTCAAATTCTAATTGTATGCCCAATCCGTAGATGCCCAATAATTAAAATTAAGTGAATTTGTGACATTCCATGTCAGTAGAGTCCGATACGCCCGGCAGGGGGCAGTTTGTATTGGTGTGCTCAAATTTTTTCGTTTTTTAAGTTTATTTTGAAAGAAACAAAACCCAACATTTTCTTATTTTGCAAGCATCAATAGTAGCTTCAGATGAGTACTGTAATATATTTGGTGTAAATCTGTGATGTACGTCCTCCTTGGGCGTATTGAATTGACTTTTCAATGAGTCAGCGATGAGTTGAGCCTTGTCCTGGTCACTGCTAACAAAATCGCCGCTTTCTGTAAGTAGAGTAGGAAGTTCAATGGCCCTGTTGCTTTTAAGGGCCCTGACAGTATTCCAAAGAGACTTGGACGGACAGACTCTTGATCTTGTCATTCCACCTTTGATTCCGTAAGTCCTGGATCTGCTCGCTGACCTTCCGCGTAGCCTGTTGTATTTCGTCTTGAAATGCGGGAGCCTAGTAAGTTGCCACAGTCTTCTGTAAGTATTTTTTTCCTGAATAGTCTGCCTGATGCGGGGAGGAAGCTCAAGATGGTCTGGCCGCTTGCAATCAATGGAGAAGCACTAGCATCGGAAGCCATGAGAATGGTGCGAGTGACATTTTTGACATTTTCTTCGATGTCATTGCTGCTGTCTGGATCCTGATATGGAATGCTATCTTTTAGAAGTTCCCGAGCTTCTAGATGCTAAGTCAAATGCAGCAAACCTAGCATCCAAGCAAGCATCCCGGTAGGCCTTTTCGCAGGACACGGTTTTACCATCCGCCACTCTTTAGCCGACTTCAACGTGATTAATGTAGACGAAGCTATCATATTCCTAAAATAGAATTGTACAAAACCGGGGGGGGGGGGAGAGTAACCTCGCAGCTAGGTGTGTGCTAAAGAAGCCGTCCTAAGAAAAACGCACCTAGCTTTAAGAACAAAGAACAACAACAAAGATTTATACAATCGACAATTGAACAGTGAAGTGTATATTTGTTAGGATGGGACGAAAGCAGTGCTTTCACAAAGCTCATCCAAACAGAATAAACTCCAAATGAAATACATTGAGGTAGTCAAGAAGCCTAACCAACCCTAGCGGTCTTCCATATTATACAAAAAACAAAATAAGATTGACGATTGTCAGAAACAAAATACAAACGAAATAAAAAACACAAGGAGAAAGAAGATTATCACATCTTCCAGTAGTCCGGGAAAGAGACGTTGCTAATATCTTCAAAATTGACGTCAAGAACGTGCCTCGGTTTACGATACTTCGTATGCCAGTTCATATTCAATGAGTTCTTCAGTATTCCATTCACAAGTTTATTGTCGTGAGTCTTCATCTTCTGTATCATAATCAAAAGGAGATTATAAACTTTCCGATATGGGCCATGTTTAAATCCATGTGGATGGATTGGTTTTTCACCGTCCTTCTGTCCAGCTGAGCAATGGTCCTCAGGGTAACATTCTGGAATGACTGTTGTGATAAATCCACTGGTTCTCATGTGAAAAGTTTTAACGCTTTATTTATTCTTCTACACAAGATCATCATTACAAAAGATGTTAACGCCATCTAGTGGCGTTTTACATTAAAACCAAATTGAAACTGAAACTAGAAGAATTGAACATTATACAAGTACTATTATTATTAAACTAATTATTAAACAGTCCAATTCTTCACACTCTCCCCACCCTGAGATGGGACTCTCAGTCAAATTATCTCCAAGGGGCAAAGCAACTGAATGTGTCGTCTCACCTGTTGACCACCTGGAAGTTTCAGAACGCAAGATCTACATTTTCCGTCTCTTCCAATTTTCAACTCCGTGATACGTCCCATTTTCCATTTCTGTTTAGGTCCGGTATCTTCCACGATCAACGCGATATCTCCTTCTTTTACACTAGGTCCTTGTTTCTTTGTTCGGACTTCGTGGAATGATCGTAGCTCCAACAAGTACTCAGACTTCCATCGCTTATTAAAATCTTCTAAAATCTTTTTTCTTTTTCTCCACATTTTCCCCAAATCCGTTTCACTCTCTTCTGGTTGTTTCTCAGGCAAGTCTGTGAGTCTTTTCCCCAACAAAAAATGACTAGGAGTCAGGGCCTCTTGTTCTCCATCATCGTAGGTTAGTGGACGAGAATTGAGAGTTGCCTCTATCTCCGTTAAAATTGTCGCCAACTCTTCCAAATTAAGTTTTGTTTTGCCAATAGTTTTTAGCAAACATCTCTCAGTTGTTTGTACAAGTCTTTCCCACCATCCTCCCCACCATGCAGCACGTTCAACAATAAATTGCCAAGTGATCTGTTTGGCTGCAAGGCAGGAGGATAGTGCTGCATCCACATCAGTAGTCCAAAGCTTGGCTAGCTCGTAATTAGTGCACTGAAAGGTTTTTGCATTATCTGTGTAGATCTTTCGTGGGAGACCCCGTCTAGCAAAGAATCGACGTAAGGCTAATATGAAGGTGTCAGCTCGCATGTTGGTGATCAATTCTAAGTGTAAAGCACGTGTGGTTGCACAGGTGAACAATGCGATATAAGTCTTGTGTGGCAACGATGTCAAAGGGCAGCTGACAAGTAAAGGACCGGCAAATTCGATTCCCGTGACGTTGAATGGTGTCTCTAAGTGAATCCTGTCCAGAGGCATCGGTGCCTCTATTTCTGAGCTTCGTCGAGCACGTAGTTTACGACAAATAACGCAGTCATGTACTACTTTTTTGACAATTTGTCTTGCTCTTAGGATCCAGTAAGTGCTTCGTAAGGAAGCCAAGATGTGTCTTGTACCCAAATGATGTAATCGTTGATGCTCATGACGTATGAGAAGGCGTACAAAGTGGTGTGTACCATCTAGTACAAGTGGATGTTTCTCTTCTGAGGAAATGTTGGCGAATTGAAGACGTCCTCCAATGCGTATAAGGCCTTCTTCATCCAAGAAAGGGGCATATTTGTGTAGTAAAGATTTGTGTGGTAACGGGGAAGCTTTATGCAAAGCCTGCAGCTCTTCAGCAAAGGAGAGGGATTGTATTATACGTATCCAAACTGTTTTGCTTCGTTGAAGTTCAGATGCGGTTAACAGGAGTGAATCTGGTCGATGTTCACGATAGACGAAGCGTAGTACCCATGCAGTAATGCGTAGGACTTTCTGGTAGTTGTTGATACGTTGCACATTAAACAAGGCAGATCTTGTATGGATGAGGTATACATGTGGTTTGATCTGCTCTGCTATGTCAGTGTCCAATTGTGTTGTAAGGGTTGTAGTGGTTGTGTGTGGTGGGTGATCCTGAAGGAGCCAAGATGGTCCGTGCCACCACAAAGAACAATGGGTGAGTTGCTTAACAGATAAACCTCTCGTTAAGTGGTCAGCAGGGTTGTCCTTGCCAGGACAATGTCGCCACTGATCCGGTGTGCTATGTAAATGGATTTCTGCAACCCTGTTACGAATAAACTGTTGCCACTTGCTTGGGGGTCCAGTGATCCAGTGTAAAGTGACCGCGGAGTCAGTCCAATAGGTGACCTGTGGTACAGACAACTCCATTTCTTTTGACACATAGGTGTATAAACGAATGCCTAACACTGCTGCTAATAATTCCAGGCGTGGCAGAGTGATGGTTTTCAAAGGTGCAAGTCTGGATTTCGCCATGAGAAGGTGACAATAACGTTGGTTTGATTTTGTGATCTGGACATAGATTGCCGCACCATATGCCCGCTCGCTAGCATCGCAGAAGATGTGGTATTGTAAATTCGATGCAGTGTGTGAAAGTTGCACCCAGCGTGGTATCTTCACGTCTTGTAAATGTAACAGATGTTGGAACCATATGTGACTTCGTTGTGCGAGATCATCTGGTAAAATGGAGTGCCAATCAAGATTTCTTTTCCAGGTGTCTTGGAATAAAATTTTTCCTATGACGACAATAGGAGCTAATAGACCTAATGGGTCGTATACTCTGGCTGTAACACTCAGTAATAGGTGCTTAGTGACGGGTTGTGTGAATACATCGTTCATGGACACAGTCTGATATAACTGATCAGTGTGCTGATCCCAGCAAAACCCCAAAACACTGCCGTTGTCATCTGTAGACACAAGGGTGTCTTGCCATTGTTGTTTGAGGCGTGTCGAATTTGTTTTCCATTTCGTCATGACTAAATGAATCTTTGCGAGAAGTGTGGTTACGGTATTAAACAACTGTGAAGCAGCATCTTCACTGTGCTGTCCTGCTACAAAATCATCTGCATACATGTTGTTGGCAATAAGGTGGGCCAAATCAGGATTGGGTTGTGAAGTCTCAACATAAACTCTTAGAGAAAGAGCCAGTAAAAATGGACTGCAGTTCAGGCCAAATGGTAAACGTTTGAAGCGGTAGCAGGTAATGTCCTCTGTTTGTAATATTTGTTGATCTTGTGAAATGAGATCATACCACAAGAAGCGTGTGACATCTCTATCTTCGGGATGTAGCAACAATTGTAAAAAAGCTCGTTTACCATCTCCTGCTATTGCGAATTTGAAGTTGCGAAATCGTAGAAGCACAGCTGTAGTATCTGGATTGATATTTGGACCCGTTTCTAAAACATCATTTAAGGACAATTGGCCTGTTGCGTGTGAGGATCCGTCGAAGACGATTCGAACTTTTGTGGTGTTTCGACTGTCATCAATGACGGCTCGATGTGGCAAGTAATAACTGAAGTTAGTGGAATGTTCATTTTCTACTTTTTCGATGTGGTTTTCTTGAAGATGAGAAATCATGGTGTCAGAGTAACGTTGTTTAAGATGTGGCTGACGATGGAATCGTTGTTGGAGGGACTGGAAACGTTTGTAAGCCACTTCCCTGTTGTTTTCCAGTAGGTGTTTGTTAGGCTTCCAAGGCAGCTTGATAACAATTCTGTGGTCCTCCATGCAAAAGTCCCTTTTAAAGTTTTCAATGACATGTTGGTCTGGAGTGGTAAAGGGAGTTTCTTCTTCGTGCTCTTTAATTCCTAAAGTGTCGAGATCCCAGAACTGTTTTATCAGTGTGTCATCTACAGTGTCCTTTCGATGAGTTGAAATTAACATGGTGTGTGATGTCAAGCATCTACTAGCAGATTGATGTCCTTGTAAGATCCAACCAAAGATACTTTTACGAACAGTCATGGTTGGTGTGAGTCGTATAATCTCATCTTGTAGGATTTTCTCATAGTAATCAACACCTATAAGGATTTCAATTGGTGGGACTGGGCGACCATCATTCATATCAGCTAGTTTCACGTGTCCGCAAGTGCTGGCAATCTCCTTAGGTACGGACGGAAGTGAGTCAAAGGTGTTGGTAGTTTCCAGTGCCTCAAGTGAGACAAATTTCTGCTCATGACAGCTCCGTAAGTGTACTCTGAAGCGTTGGCGTGTTGTCGTGAGAGTAGTATTAGTCTCAAATCCCAGTACGGTTAACTGTTCTGTTGCAACGGTGGGCAAATGTAAGTTGATTGCAGTGGTTTGTAAAATGTAACTCCTTTGACTACCACTGTCCAATAAACACCTTGTCAGGCGTCGTGAGCCATCTGGTAAGCACAACCATACCCTTGCAGTTTGTAGAAAGATTTGGTTAGTGTGTAGTGAAGGTTGCATACTCGTGGTGATGACCGTAGAAACAGGCGGTGTGGTAGTCTTAGTTGTCACTGGTGTGGTGGCCACGGGTGTTGTCTCCTCTGAAGTGGCTGTGGTGTTCAATCGTTGTGGACAAATAGTAACATGATGTGAATCCTTGCATGGTGAACAACTGTAACGTGATTTTCCTTTGCAGTGTGCTCTGTTATGGCCTCTTCTCAAACAGAGAAAACATCGCTTATCAGCTTTAAGTTTGTTGGTACGTGCTTCGAGTGTAGTTAGTTTTGTGCAGTTTTGAGCCCAATGTTGTTCATTACACAAAACGCAAAATGGTGTCGTTGGTTTGGAGCGATTTGGAGCAAAGGAGTTGGTTTTGGAAGGACCGGTCTTGACGTGTAGGTTATCTGTGGTAGTCCATTCACGTGTTGGTGCACTGTCACTTATCGATGTGTTGAAGGACTGGCGTCTAGCGTGTGTCTTCTCTCTGCCATCAATCTCCGAGTTTAAGAAGGTCATAAGTGTGCTCAGATTGGAGTGTTGGGTTTTTGGAGTTGTGCGTGTCCACAAGAGATCCAACTCTTCGGGAAATAAACGAAGTATAACTGGAGTGAGAAAAAATACCGTAGTCACTAATATCTACTTCAAGTGATTCCAGACTCCAAATGTGTTGTTGACACAAATTGTAAGCATGACGTAAGTCTTGTGGAGTTGGGTCTGTTTTGACGCAGAGGTTAGTAAGGGCAGAGATATGCCTTTGAATCAAAGTTTGTCTGTCACCAAATCGTTCTTGTAACGTTTGTTTGGCTTTTTCATAATTTCGTGCGGTTAATTCAAGGCCAGCAATAGAGTCCAGGGCAGCGCCCGTTATCAAGGAATGTAAATAAACGAACTTATCGATTGTGGTCACTGCAGCATTTTGATCGACAGATGCCTTAAACTGTTCCCAAAAGCGGCTCCACTGTGTTAAATCACCATCAAAGGTTGAAATTTGTAGTTGTGGGAGTTTTGGTTTCTGCAGCTGTGGTTGTTGAATAGGAGCAGGAGGCGTCAACGTTGTGGAAGTGACGCCTTCTATTGACGAGTTGGGTCGTTGTTGTACATCGGATAGATATTTTCTCACCTTGATGTTCCAGCGTCTTGCGTCATCTTTATATTGTTCCTTAACTTCAAGTGCTTCGTCCGTCTCAATAAATGAATGTTCGTCTTCTAGTTTTAAGTCGATGTGTGTTAAACGTTGTAATTCTTCGAGAAGACGTTCATTAGTGGATTCTAACTCAATAGGATCACGAACTTCTGATTCAAATAACACACTTAAACGGTTCATAAGTCTAGTAACTGCTTTACGAGCTGTTGTTCGATGCTTCTTTATATCATCTAGTGTAGCCATTACTCACAGTCAGAGATGTCGATGTGATGATAGTCCGCTTAGGCCTATGATGAGTTACGAGCACCGTTCGTTGAGCATAAAACTATCGTTGAAACTCGAAGTTTTTGTTACTTGGTGAGACAGCACGATTGTCCAATAGTTGCAAGAACACTGTTCTTGTTGATGAGTACATCAAACTGGTTTTCGGACCAAATTTTGTGTGATAACTCCACTGGTTCTCATGTGAAAAGTTTTAACGCTTTCTTTATTCTTCTACACAAGATCATCATTACAAAAGATGTTAACGCCATCTAGTGGCGTTTTACATTAAAACCAAATTGAAACTGAAACTAGAAGAATTGAACATTATACAAGTACTATTATTATTAAACTAATTATTAAACAGTCCAATTCTTCACAACTGTAGTTCACTCCATCTGGTTTTACAGATAGTCGCCCACGCAGGCATGCCATAGAGGAGTATGGTCCGGATAATCGATTTGTACAGAAGTTGCTTGAAGATTTATACAGAGTGAACACGCGAATTAATATAAAACCGGCGGCGCAAAACAACCAATAGCAAAAAAGAGACAGGGAGCGCTTATACAGCAGCTAAACCTTTCATAAGACCCAATCCGGGTAAACCTCGTTATATTTATGACTAAGTATAAACACACCGACGCGAGGACAAAAGATTCCAATTACGTGATTGATAAATGAAACAGGATTAGAACTCAAAATAAAATAATGTCGATCATTGATAACCACTCTGTTACCGGCACAGGTCCGTCGTCTTTGTTTAGCAAGTTGTTTGAGGTTTTATTTCGGGCGATCTCCAGTGATTATAAGGATGGCAATAACTTATAGTCATTGCAAGCGTGAAAGATTTTAAACCTTTCCCGCAAGTAGTCGTACCCTTCTCTTAAAATATGGTCTGCGTACGCCGAGACGCCCCATTTTACATGCTTTATATAAGCGATGTGTTCCTTCATCCTAGTTTTGGTCGGTCTCCGAGATAAAAAAAAAAACAAAACAAACTTAGGGCGCGTAAACTTCTAATTCGTAAACTTATAAAAGCATTAGCTAATATATAAGAGCTTTTTGTTTCTTTTTCCAATTTGTTATTTTGCGTCGCCGGTTTTATATAAATTCGCGTGTTCATTCTGTATAAATCGACTTTCGAGGTATCGAATGATCCAAGATTCTCGTTGAAGAAACTGACATTATCAGCGACATATACATACGAGTGAATAAACTCTTGTTGTGGAATTGTGTTTTCTCCCTTTATATTTTTACTAGATAGCGTGTGTTCACATTTTCTGGCCGTACACGTATTTATGACATATTTGGTCCTTGTACGAAACGGTTGCAGATTATACAGGCCAACAAAAATAACTTTTTAGAAACTTTTTTAATGTTAAGATTTGATTCCTAAGCTTTTTTTTGTGCTGAATCCGTATCTGGCCGCAGTTTTTATCTATCACCAACAAATTTCTTGTTTTTCAATGAAACATTTTAAATTATTCAAATTTTTGGGCCTGATAAATTTCCTTAACACTCAAAAATATGGATACTTTAATATTGCAGCCGCTTCTCTCTCACCCATTAATTTAACAATGTGGATAACTCAGAAACGTAACGTGATAGAAAAAATCTAAAAGCAGATTCGAATTCAGCACACTAAAAACCACAAGAATAAGGCAACCTCATTCAGAAAGTTTTTTTCATCGTTGGCCTATGTTATTAGCGGAATTTGGTGCTTTTCAAAGCGTTATCAAATGGCACATCCATCAATCGGTACCTTCATGAATCGGCACCGCCATCATATCGGACTTGTGAACTGGCGCTGCCGACAAATTGCCCATAAATTGGATCGGAAAGATTATTTGTTTGTAGCACGGCCTGATAAAAATAAGTAGTTTTTCGTTTGTACTCATGAAGAGAATTATAAGGAAAATATTGTATTCTCATTTTTAATGGTTTTTGGGTCGCGGTTTGAATTTCATATTGGTTATTTGTCCCGGATATTCATTGGAATATTAATCATGTTAAATGGAGCAAATGATCTCCAAGTAGATGCACCCAAAAATCCAATAAACCAACCAATCAACTGAAATGAGCATTTGAAAGCCTGCTTCACAGGAATAGAAACAGAGATGTAACAGAAAATGAAAACCGTAAATCATAATCTATTGGAAAATTGACCGTGCTATTTAACATATCGTTTAACGATCTTAATGCCTTCTGATGCCAGTTGGCTAATGATATTTCGTTCGTCATCGTTAACATTTGTCCTCCCAAATTTGAGTTTGTTTACACATTGAGATAAATTCTGTCATGCAAAATTTTCCTACAAATTTGCGGTGTCGGCTTCAGGTGAAACAATGATAGATCTCAATTGCTTGTTGTACATCATGAATTTTTAGAGTAAGAATCCCCCCCCCCCCCCCATCTTTATAAAATTTCTGTGGACTTTCGTATAGGTGAGAAAAATAATCGAAATACTCGGCAAAACAGAAGGTTATTACCGAGAAAACTAAACGGTTTTGTTCACAAAAAGTTAACTTATTGTTATGGTAATAAAATAAAAATGTCAACAGTGAAAGACACATAATTATAAGAAAATCAAATCTTTAAACATTCCAAGAAAAAGCATAAACTGTAATGTAAAATTTAAATTTTAAATTTGAGAATTTAAATTTTATTTAAAGCTTCTAATAAACATTCATTGAAAATTCATTTAATCCCTTCCGTATTTATATCTGTTTTATGGGTCATGTTCACAAGGCAATTTCAATTTATTACAAATTGCTTTATGGCAACCATAGTACACTATGACTCGTATAATCATACAGATGCTATACAATTATTAGTGTAACATGAGTATGTCAGACAAGAAATAGGGAACGACCTGCCATTTGTCCTCAATGAAGTTTATTTACTCAAACATCATTGTGGACAAGTAGAAGATAGTTCCCTATTTCTTCTCCTATGTAAGTATCCACAGTTTTTGTTACATTTGTTGATTATGAGCGATTGAGGCAGACGATGTAGTGCGCAGAGTAATACGTACACAACCGGAAACTCAAAGTCACATATCATGTGGGGTTTTATTAGAAATTTATAGAACGTTTATCGTAACTACATATTTCTGCATTTCTTGGTAGGTTCTCAACATTAATCGTTTCACTGGCCACGCAAAACATGCAAAAGCTACATCAGTTGCTAAAAATGATAAGAGGAATTAGCTATTGATAAGCATAGGCTTAACATCAATAAGTTGTTGATAAAAATAGGCCAATACCAATTAGCTAGTCATTACAACAGGTCTGTCAGTAAGTAGCTATTGATAATAATACGGCTAATAAAAATACACAATATTGACTATATTAGGCCTAATAGATATAAGCGACAGTATTAACAATAGGCTTAAAATAAACTGATCGTCATTCGTCCGGAAATGATGTGTAAAATTAACGATGTGACCCTGTTAGCAGGCAATAGGATAGGTACTCTTCTTTTGGGACAATTTTGGAGTTTAGCCACCATCTTAAAATCCGCCATTTTGGGTTAAAGTTCATTTTACTAGATGGTAAGGGGGTCATGCGGCATATCAAATAACACTACTTTTTTCTCAGAAGTTCATTCCTGCAATCGCATTTCAGTTATATGTTGTGGTTCACAAGTTATTAACAAAAACACGGACAATGGTACATTGGAGATAACGCAGATAATTGGAGATGGTACTGAGAAGGAGGAGAGAATTGAGCTGTCCTGGCGTCCGGGGAACGCCCCTAATATAGCATTGCTGCTGATTTCAATGCCCGAAGAACTAATTACGCAGTGTACCGTCGCTTATGTGATATTCCATTTCAGAGATGCTGGGACTGTTGAAGATAAAGTTCGTACAGGCCGGCCAAAAACATCAGCCGATGAGATAACCTCAAAATGGTGTTGGTTACATTTGCAAAGAATCCACCACGCAGTACAAGACGGCTTGTAGCTGAGTGTCGACTTAGCTAATCATTCATCCATAGTACGAATTCTGCGTACGGATTCGTAACACACATTCTCTAATTATAAATATCCAGTAGCATCCATTCAAAGTTCAGATGCAGCAAAAACTATCCGAGGATGATCCTGCCAGACACGAGGACTTCTGTACCTGGCTCTGGACAACTACGACTGATCCTTCAGTGATGAGGCAAATTTTATGTACACTGTGAGGTGAACCGTCAGAATATGAGATATTGAAGCGATACGAACCTTCTTTGGACAGATCCATCCAAAGTCGTCGGTAATGTCAACCCGATTGGTCCAATTAAATTGCTGTTTCCCGCCTAATTAGACAAATTTTCATCGATGAACCCTAAACGCTGAAGAATACCTGCGAATGTCATCGAACACTGTGTTCCCGTTATTGTTGACTGAGTCAGCAAAGAGCAACTTCTCCAGTAAAAGCATCCATCCCAACACGCTCATCGTCTCGGCTGCCTCTATCTATCCAGTCCATAAAGATTTTGCCTTACAGGCTACTGGACTGGGTGGGCAGTGGTTAGCCCCAAATCAACTAAGTCCATAAAGATAATGAACAAAAATGAAATAAAGATAAAGATAATAGGGGCGACAGTATCCATCCTGTTGTTTATATGCATTGCTTAAGTACTACTAAAGCGTCTATCAGACACATTGGCTGCTTGCTACTTTATAACGTGAGCGAACTTGGAGCGAAGCGGATCGCAGCGAAAATATCAAGGACATTGTTTCTGTGAGAGTGTCTTACGTGAGGGAATCCTAACGGCGAGAGGTTGAGGCGGCAAGAGGCGGGTGCGAAGAGAACAAACCAGTTTGTTTTTTCTCGCGAACGAAGCGGTACCAGCGATAATGGTCGAGGAAAACTTGATTTCCTGGGTATAGAAATACCAAATCTATGAGATCAAAGGAATAAAGATTACCATAACCATCTTTTAAATCAGCGAGAATGGAAATTAAAAATTCATTACGTGAAATGGAAATCGAAAGATTGTAAGATTAAATTTGTGCTTGAAGGAGTTCTTAAAAACTAATTCATAAAAAATTACTTTGAAGGCACATCTATTACAGTAATTTGCAAAAATTAATTTACTACTTCAATATTAGGTCAATACTGGAGTTGGATATCCTTGGGGAGAGCCCTTATTATTTATTTAGAATAGAACTTTATTTAGATTAGAGTAGGATGTCATCAAGCCCGTTTCCAATATAACGTAAGCTTCTACTACACCTGGGAGAATATAGTTTGTAAGTACAGGGTGTACATAAAATGTAGGAAAATAAATACCTAGCGTGATCCTTTGCATGATGACAAACTTAAAGTTTCTTATGCAAAATGTTCAAAACTTAAATTTTAAGGGTCTAAACATCAGGCGAGGTTTTTAAAAGCTGGCGGAAACGTCATTTAATCTCAACAATTGCCACTGTGAAGTGTTGGTGCAGAAAGTTTCATAAATGACGTAACGATGTCATTTCTTAAATACTAAATTTTGAGTTTTAGACATTTTCGATAAGGAGCTTTTTGCTTAGATTGATGTATGGAATCACATTATGTAAATATTATCCTACATTTCATGAACACCCTGTGTTTGGAACTGAGAGCTTAAGACTTTTAAGTACTTTTAATTTCAACTGTGTGAGACCTTGCTGACCCTTTTTTGTTGTTTGGCAACGAGAGTATTATTTGATTGTATTGTTTTCTGTGATTACCGATAGAGGGAGTAGTTGGCAGTGTGACCAAATCTAGCATAATTATGCTAGACTAGCATAATTTCTGCCATTTGGCATAATTTTTAGCATAGTGCTCATCTACCATAATTCTAGCATAATTTTACAACATCTAGCGTGAATCTAACATAATTTTACATTTTATTGTGATAATCTTGATGGCTGGACTGCATGCTTTGATTTGATCAGTGCGATCAGGTTTTAGTTGCACCCAAAGGAAATGCATGCGCACAAAATGTCTCCATTGGGGACGGATTCTTCTAACACGCGCTAGTGAAATTAAAAGTAAACTTTTTGTTTCGATCGGCGCCCACGTTTTTGAAGCATCATTATCTCTGAGCAATGTCAAGTTCAGATAATTATGACACAGAGGAGGAGAAAGAAACACAAGCGAGCAAAAAGAGAAAAAAAACCGTAAGTTATAAGCAGATATACAAAGAAGCATGGGAATCCGATTCCCAATTCAAAACTTGGTTATCACGGTAAGAACAATTCGTGTTTTTCGATCAAAATAGCCTTCTAATCTGAACTATAGTGTACGTTTCGTTACACGGTATTTTAAGTTGCGAATGGATAGATAATCACTTGTATAAAACACTTTTAGATACAAGAATGACAAAAGCTTCGCTTATTGCAAATTCTGCGAAAAGAAGCTAAAGGCCAAAAAAAGTGTGCTGATCATGATCATTGTAAAAATCAAAAAAATAAACGTAAACAAGCATGCCACAAGAGTCAGAGTTTCACATTTTAACGAGAGGTGGCAGTTTTCAGTATAGTGTAAAAACACATTTTGATCCGGAGGGTGTTTTACTATAACTAAAAATAATGTAATATTCCATCTTAGGGGCGCGTTCGACATGTGCACACTAAAAGCACCTAGTGACGTCCCTCAGAGCGAGCGGTGAAAAAAGTGTAGTGCATTTTGTGCGTGTTATGAAAAACGGGAAAGAGCACGAAAGTGGGATGTTCACCTCACCCGTGCTATCATGAATAATAAACATACTGCTCAAAATAAAACCCATCATAACATCTGCATTCACATAATACGCCGACATCGATCATTACACAGTAGATTTCAATGTCAGTTTAAACGATATACAGATTTCAATTATTTCATTATACCTGTTGGCTCTTTAACGGTAACTAAAACTCCGAACTATCTATCGCTACATTTCAAGCTCTAGGGCAGCGCCATCTTGCAACGCACTAAACGACTCTACTCCTAACCTAGGGTCATTTGGTGCGCGCACGAAACGCCCGATAGTGCGCGCACTCGCGATGACGAACACGCGTGGGTTCCATGGCGAATACGTTAGTGCGTTTAGTGCGCGATGTCGAACGCGCCCTTAATTTCAGCATAATTCTAGCATAAGTTTCTTCTTGACTTAGCATAATCTAGCATATTTTCAAACTGAATCTAGCATACTACCGCTAGAAAAATCTGGTCACACTACTAGCTGGAGAATAAAGAGAGAACGGAGTGCTGTTTTTTCTTTTGTGTGCGTATCAAATCTTTGTACATTGTGTACAAAACATTTAATGGTCCTTCGAGCCGGATCTGAGAAAACCAGCTCATATCTTCACGCTCATAATGGTCCTTTGTGTGTAACAATTAGTGAAACTATTGTGTCGATTTTCTTCATCAACGGAAAATCAAATCTTACGTCACTGATGGAAACGTTGGTACGACAGCGTGCTTCTGCAAAAGCTTCTCTAACTCGTATGGAAAGCTTTCTAACTACATGTGCAGACAAATTGCCAACTCATGCGGAACTCCAAGTGAGATTCGAAAACTTAGACAAATTGATGATGCATTTTGAAGAAATACAGCGTGAAGTTGAAATCAAGTGTGACGCACGTGATGTAGAGCAACACCAGGCAGAACGGGATGATTTCGAAGAGCGTTATGTGACTGTAAAAGCCAGAATAAAAGATCTTCTTGATCAACACAATCACCCAGGTAGTTCATTAGATGCACAAGTGCTTGTTCAAACAACACTAAAACCGGTAAGTCTACCAAAATTGACCATTCCAACTTTCGATGGAAAATATACTGAATGGACAGCATTTTGGGACTTATTCACATCTTTAGTTCAAACCTTTCATTAACTCCAGTGCAAAAGCTTCAATATTTAAAAATGTCAGTAATTGGGGAACCCACTCGCTTGATGCAGGTGTTGAAGACCACAGATGCAAATTATGGAAAGGCAACAACTCTTACGTCAACGTTACGACAACAAACGTGTCATTGTGCAATTTCATGTAGGTGCCCTGTTTAATGCTCCAACTGTCGTCACTGAAAATCCTATCAAGCTACCACAACTTGTAGACAATGTTCAGGAGCATTTATGTGCATTGAGTGTGCTAGGCGAACCGACAGAAGAATGGAGCTCATTGATGATTCACCTTGTCACTGCAAAATTGGACATAGAATCTAGACGTCAATGGGAACTGTCACTTACCTCAACAGAAATGCCCACCTTTGATCAACTGCAAACCTTTTTGGATGTGCTATGTCGTGCTTTGGAAACAATCATTCCAAATAGAACCAGTAGGACAAGTAATGACAACTCAAAGCACTCAAACAGTGATAATAAAAACACTAGTACAAACTTTGTTACTTCAGAAATTTGCTGTATAATTTGTAAAGGCAGCAAAGACAGTATCAACAGCTAAAGCCAAGGCCTGGGAGAAGTTCGGGGAGAAATTGGAGACAGACTATGGTTCGGCAAACAAGGTGTTCTGGCAGACCGTGCGCCGCCTCCGTGGAAAGAAGTCTCTTTCATCACAAACTATTAAGAGTTCAGATGGGAGGCTTCTGAAAACGGAGGAGAGCGTATTGCATAGGTGGAAGGAATACTTTGCATCTCTTCTTAATCCGGTGACAACAA
This sequence comes from Rhysida immarginata, assembly GCA_023313115.1. Taxonomy (NCBI): domain Eukaryota; kingdom Metazoa; phylum Arthropoda; class Chilopoda; order Scolopendromorpha; family Scolopendridae; genus Rhysida; species Rhysida immarginata. Next base: position 116,162 of record JAHWFO010032239.1, read on the forward strand.
CAACTGAGGCATACGAGGTGCACCTTGGAGCGGAGAATAGTCACAGTAGTATCACTGAAACAGAAGTCAGACGGGCAAATAAGTCCCTGAAGACTGGCAAAGCTGCAGGTGATGATGAAATCCGGTCCGAGATGTTAAAGGCCTTAAATCAGGATGGTATCCTGTGGTTGACTCGAGTGTGTCAGGTTGCTTGGATATCTGGACAGGCCCCTAAGCAATGGCAGACAGGAACTGTGATCCCTATCTTCAAAAAGGGAGCTCGGAGAGATTGCAATAACTATCGAGGCATCTCTTTGCTCAGCATTCCTGGGAAAGTGTACGCTAAGTGTCTGGAGAAGAGAAGTCGGGAAATAGTCGATTCCAAACTGTCGGGGGAGCAGTGTGGTTTCCGACCTGGCCGAAGCACGACGGATCACATCTTTGCTCTAAGGCAAATCTTTGAGAAATCCTGGGAGTATGCAAAAGAGGTCTACGCTTGCTTTGTGGACCTCGAAAAAGCATATGACAGAGTTCCTCGGGAGAAGCTCTGGCAAGTGTTGCAAGAGTATGGAGTGGATGGGCAATTACTGGTTGCTATCATGTCTCTGTACGAAAGCTCTGAGATGTGTGTCCGGATAAATGGCATTAAGTCAAGACCGTTCACCGTGGGTGTTGGACTCCGCCAAGGGTGCGTACTGTCGCCCATCTTGTTCATTATCTTTATGGACTGGATAGACAGGGGCAGCCGAGGCGATGAGCGTGTTTGTGTGGGCGACTGCCTGGTGGAGAGGTTGCTCTTTGCGGACGACCTTGTCCTGCTTGGGTCTTCTCGCACGAACCTTCAGCATGCACTAGACCGGTTTGCAGCCAAATGTGAAGAAGCTGGGATGAAGATCAGTGTGGCTAAAACCGAAGTTCTGGTTCTTTCAAGACAGCCTGCTCAGTGCGCTCTCCATGTTAGGGGAGCCTCATTGAGACAGGTGGAGAAATTCAAGTATCTCGGGATTGCATTCACGAGTGATGGACGGCAGGAGAAAGAATTGGATGCTCGGATCGGTGCAGCAAGCTGTGTCAGACGTGAACTGTGGCGATCCGTGGTAACGAAACGAGAGCTGGGTAACAAAGCCAAGCTCTCAGTCTTCAAATCTCTCTTTGTCCCCATTCTCACCTATGGTCATGAGGCTTGGGTAATGACCGAAAGAGTGCGATCGCGGGTACAAGCGGCCGAAATGAGATTCCTGAGAGGTGTGGCAGGTGTTACCCTACTAGATAGAGTGTACAGCAGCACAATAAGGGAATCTTTAGGAGTTGAGCCGCTACTTCTCCGCATTGAGAGATCTCAGTTGCGCTGGTATGGCCACGTGATACGGATGCCGCAAACTAGTCTTCCTATGCAGTTGTTATTTTCCAAGCCGGTGGGTAAGAGACCAAGGGGTCGGCCTAGAACCAGGTGGCTAGACTACATGGAGAATCTGGGTTCGAGTCGCTTGGATATTACCAGGGAGGACATGCGCCTGATGGCGGAAGATCGCGATCGCTGGAGATCCTCCATAGGGCTGCTGCCCCCGCGACCCTAACGGATAAGCGGGTTTGAAAAGTAAGTAAGTAATTTGTAAAGAAAAACATCATCTCTACAAGTGTGGACATTATAAAGCAATGACTGTCCAAGAAAGACAGTCTCTTGTGAAATCTTATCTCTTGTGCTTCAATTGTCTCAGCCCAAATCACCAAGCCAAAAGATTCACATCTAGTCAATGTAAAAGCTGTGGCAAGCATCATCACACCACTTTACATTTTCCTAACAATGAAAACTCAACCATCAAAACACAGGAAACAACAAGTACTATAGACAACAATACTCAACAGAATGATGTAGTTCAAGTTCACTTCTTAAACAGTACAAGCCAAGTGTTACTCTCCACAGCAGTAGTGTTGGTGGGAGACCAGTTCAACAGAATGGTAAAGTGTCGTGATTTATTAGATAGCGGCGCTCAAAGCAACTTTATTACCTGTCGATTGAATCTTTCAACTAAAAGATACTCTGGCGTCATTATGGGTTTGGGAGGTTCTGAAGTATCTAAAGTCAAAGAAATGGTCCAACTGGACTTTGCTTCTCATGTTGGAGATTTCAAGATGACAGTGTCCGCCATTGTACTCAAGAAGATATCTCACCAATTGCTATTGACCTCTGTTGATCCTGGTTATTGGGTCAACTTGCAGTTGCTACTTGCTGATCCAAATTTTGCTGTTCCTGCAGAAGTTGATTTACTATTGGGAGCTGAAGTATTTTCACAAATTATTATTGGTAACAAAATCATGGCACCCAACGGTCTAAGTGCTATTCAAACAGATCAGTGGGATGTGCAAACAACAAGAAAACACCGTCAAGGCTGTTCAACAAGTATTTCATGCACACCTAACTGGGGTGGATCTCAATGAATTTTGGGAACTTGAAAATGTACCAATACCACCAAAGTTTACAGAGGAGGAAGCAAAATGTGAACAACTTTTTCAACAAAACGTTTACGAGATGAGGTAGGACGCTATATCGTGAAATTACCAATTCGCGAAGATGCTCAACCTCTAGATGAATCGAGAAGTACAGCTACCAAACATCTGTTGCGAATGGAGAGCAAATATGCCAAGGATCCAGAGACCTTTAAATTATACCTTCGTGAGACCTTCGTGAATTCATGGAGGAATATGAAACATTAGGCCACATGGAACCCACTTCTTTCACTAAGGAACCGAACCAAGAAGTTTTTTATATTCCTCAAAGACAGCAAATGGTGTGTCACTAAATGATTGTCTGATGGTCGGCCCTACTATTCAAGAAAGCCTCCTTTCGATATTGATGAAATGTCGTTTGAAAGCAGTGCCACTAACAGCGGACATTGTCAAAATTGGGTGCATCCGAGTCAGCGAAATCTTCAGAGAATTGTATGGAGACCAAATCAGGAGTCACCAATACAGGATTACACATTTAAAATCATCACTTATGGAATGGCATCTTCTCCTTTCTTGGCAATTCGTGTATTAAAACAACTAGCAACAGATGAAGGGGATCGATTTCCTTTGGCTGGAAAAGCGTTGCAAGATTCGTTTTATTTTGACGATCTCGTCAAATCATTTTTCAGTGTATCGTCTGCTTTAAATCAAAGGCAAAACAGGCGAATCAGTTAATGGGAAATCTTCCCCGAGAAAGAGTCGAACCTGCAAAACCGTTTCTGCAATGAGAGTAGATTATGCAGGACCCATTATCATACGAAGCAGAACAGGTCATGGAAGGGTACCACAGTTCAAATCAGTTTGTGTGCTTCAGTACCAAAGCTATTCACTTGGAATTAGCAACCAATCAATCATCAGAATGCTTCATGGCCGCATTCAAGCGTTTCATCAGTCGTCGTGGGCGCCCAGCGCATATGTATAGTGATTGTGGAACTAATTTCATTGGGATTCAGGCAGACTTAAAATTTGTTACGAAAAACTAGAAAACCGTCTCGCCGACGAAGGTATACAGTGGCATTTTAATCCGCCATCAGCACCCCACTTTGGAGGACTATGGGAGGCAGGAGGAAAATCAACCAAAACTCCTTTGAAGCGCATCATTGGAAATAATATTTTGACCTATGAAGAATTGATAACAGTGTTAGTTCAAATTGAAGCTTGCCTCAATTCACGTCCGTTGAGCCCAATTTCATCGGATCCAAGTGATTTTAACGTTTTAACACCTGGCTATTTTTTAATAGGAGAATCATTAACATGTATTCCAGAACCTGACATAACTTCTCAAAACTACAATCATCTGTCACGATGGAAACTGATATAACAAGTTGTACAACATTTCTGGAAACGCTGGCAATCAGAATACTTGACGCGATTGCAGCAGCGACCTAAATGGACTAAAAAACAAGAAAATGTGAAAATTGGAGACCTGGTTCTTGTCAAGGGAGGTAATCAGCTGATAATGCAGTGGCCTTTGGGACATATCGAAGATATTCATTACGGACACGATATCTTGTGCGAGTTGTAACCGTGCGCACCACCACGGGACTGTTAAAACGACCCATAACAAAATTGTGTGTCCTCCTTAGGGAGTTCATGGGTGGCGGTATGTTTGGAACTGAGAGCTTAAGACTTTTAAGTACTCTTAATTTCAACTGTGTGAGACCTTGCTGACCCTTTTTTGTTGTTTGGCAACGAGAGGATTATTTGATTGTATTGTTTTCTGTGATTACCGAGAGAGAGAGTAGTTGGAGAATAAAGAGAGAAGGGAGTGCTGTTTTTTCTTTTGTGTGCGTATAAAATCTTTGTGCATTAAACAACACCCTGTATATTCTTTCCCAGGGTAGCTCACACATAGCGTATGAATGAACAGTAACCACCAAGTTACTCATTTCGGCTTAATGATTGTATAGTGGCTTTATTTCTTATCAAGTCTTATTCTAATCAAGGAAATCTACTTTGATCAATATTTTATACCAACAGTCAAGATCAGAGCAGTTCTCAACCCTCCTTTGCCAACAAAATGACTTAAGTAAAAAAAGAGATGCACTGGAGATAGAGAGTAATTAATATGAGCATAAAATTTATTAAAATTAATAAAGCAATGTATAATTTCTTTATAAAAGAGCTTCGCGATGCTAGATGGAATGATATCGCGACAATTCCATTTGGAACATGGTTAGAGTTCTTCAGAAGAAGAAAAATGATACGCTTCCTCCTCTTCGCACCTCTCAAGGTAATTACGTCCAACCTAATCAGGGTAAACCTCAAATAATTGCAGATTCCCTAGAGATGCATTTTGTTACCCTTGATAACAATAATCCAGAGAGTCAGCTTATGTCCCAGACTGTGGAAGATGGTCTTGCCAACTTTAAGAAGTCCCGCAGCCTACAACTAAGATCATCATTGAAGCCGGAGAGATAGCTACCATCATAAGAAATCTGAAAAAGAGGAAGAGCCCAGGAAGAGACAAGGTAAGTAATAACGTCATAAAGAATCTCCCAAAGAACATCATTAACGACATCTCGAATATCGTAAGCGACTGTTGGAAGTTTTTCTATTTCCGGACTGCTTGGAAGCAGTCTACTGTATTCAGTATCCCCAAGCAGGGGCAAAATCCGGCGATTCCCGCGAGCTACCGACCTATCAGCCTACTCCCGTCGATGTCTAAAGTTTTGGAGAAAACGATCCTCACCAGATTCAAAGACCACTGTCTCACCAATGGTTTAGTGCGGAAAGAACAGTTTGGCTTTCGAACCGCCCACTCGTGTCAGATGCAGATACGGAGGCTCGTTGAAGATCTGAGCACCCCACTAAATCTTTCCAAGTACGGTGGTGTAGATTTTCTTGATGTTAGTAAAGCTTTCGATTATGTGTGGCACGAGGGGCTAATTTACAAGATGATTGTTGCGTTTAAGTAGAAAATGCGTGAGCTTTGTTAGGAGCGTAGCACAGGGCAACAGATAAAAAAGTTCTTTTTTCCTTTGTACTGCCACGGAGGATGGAAGCTTGAGGAAGCCGAACGTCTTCCAGTCCCTAAGACATAGAGCTCAGACGGCCAGCTCCACCGGTAAACTGGGAAAAGCAAGCCATGATAGTTAAAACTTAATCAAAGATAGACTACTGGAATGGACGTAGCAGGATAAGACCACGAAATCAAAGACATTCGCGCAGATGACTCGACTCAAACCAAGAAAGATGATGATTGGTACGGCGTATTCGAACGATAGGCCCAGGAGGTCCGAAAACTGAAATGCATGGAGTCTTCCGCAGTTCTGGTACGGGTCGAAATTTTGTTGGCCATAATCTCGAATAAAGTGAATCTTTTACCTGTCCAAAGATTTATCTATTTTCCTAAGTTACGAACTGTAAAAAAAAATGGAGATATCGAAGCTAGGACGAACAGCGCAACTTCCTGTAAAGACAAGATGCGTGAGATAATCAGGTCGTAAATAGGCTTAGGTTAACGGGTCACCCCTACTAACAAAAAAATCCTGTGATCACGCACTTCCTTCGGAAGGGAAGTAAAGCACGTTAAAGTAATCTTCACAATAAAGCAAGTTAAAGCAATTCACAATAATCTTCAACTCTTCATTATCTTCCGGAATCTATCTCATCTCTCTTAAACGTACAAAAGTTACCGCCGTTTTTAAAAGGGGAGACCCTAAATTTTTTAAAAAGGGAGATAATTTTCAAGATGGCAGCGAGTGTGGACGAGTTTGAGTGAGCTATGTAATTGAGAGCAGTTTTGAACGTTTTAATTATTATGATGTGCTCAGCATAATCTACTATATTTAATTTCAACACGTCTATGTCATGTATGTATTTCTACGACACTCGTAACTTTTACTACCTTGTTCGAATGTATTCTTTTTAACGGTAGTTATAATCTATCACCCGTTAAATTGAGCGGAAGACGTTATTTCTTGTTCGAGGTGGCGGGTAGCGGTTTGTCTACTTGATGACAGGTTAATTCTGTTCATTCGATCCCTGGCTTTGTTACTCGAGTTATATTAGTTTTTGTGTTGACTTGTGAATATACGTATATTGCTGCACAATGCCTAAAGGCGCCGAAAAAAATGCTGGTGCTCTGAAGCAGGGAAACCCCCACCATCCTGAGATGGATTCGCCAAGCGAAGCTGTCGATAAGAATTTAGTTTCCTCGGTTGAAAAAGTTCTTAACGACCATTTTAATGATGATAGTTTTTTGGACAAATTAGCTACTTTGTTGTTGGCTAAAATTAGTGATCGTTTAGAGAATCAAATCTCTACATTTCGAATAAACTGACTAATACTGTAGAAAATGTTGATTCGTTAACCTCGCATCTTAAAGAGACAGATAATCAAATTTCAGCCATTAACACCCAATTTGCTAAAATGGAAACGTCCACTCACGTTAATGAGAAATCGGCCATCGATCAGACGTTAGTGAAAATTGATGAATTAGAACAGTATTCAAGAAGAAATAATTTCAGGATCTTAGGAATCCCGGAAAAGTCGTCGAAGGACTTAGCAATTGTGATGGCGGAGATTTGCGTTTCCAAATTGGATGTTCAAGTTACCCCCGGTGACGGTGACATTGCTGCGATCCATCGCCTGGTACATCGTAGTTCTGCATCATCGAGGCCAATACTTTTACAATTATTCTCCACCTCCTTGCGTGATCGTATAGTGAAGAACCGTGGTAGTTTACGGAACACTAGTATGGTAATTCTGGAAGATCTGACCACCCGTCGATATAAATTGCTGCGTGAGGCGAAGTCCAAGCTAGTTGTGCAACAGGCTTGGTCTTTTGGTGGTAGGATTTTTGCGAAGACTCAGGCTGGTAACTTAGTTAAATTATTTTCGGAAGAAGATCTGTGCCACAGCCTACTATATAGATAACAGCCTGTTCAATCGACAGTTTCCAAGTTTCACCGCAGTAAAGGAGGAGGGCGCTTTTAAGTAGGGTGAAGAAAGCCTTTTTAGCATTGAAAAAACCTTACCACTGCTACCATTCTATTGTTTTCTACTGGTTAGCCTGCATATTTACATATATATGTAATCTTATTTATATATTTAATCTTCTATATTAATTTTAATCTTATATAGTAATATATTAATCTTATATATTATTAATATTATAATCTTAATTTTATATATTAATATATCAATCTTATATATTAACATTATTTAATACTTAATCTTATATTTAATCTTATATATATATTTAATCTTATATAATTGTTAAAAAAAAATTTTTATAACATGTCGCATTTTTTTTTTTGAAAAGTAACATTCTTTGGCTTGTTAATGGTGCATATTAATTAATATCTAGGAATATTGTTTCATTTTGACACTTAAAAAGACTTTATCAGCTGTAGCTCTGTGCATAAATAAGCACAGTTGTTACCAAGGTTTACCCTCACTAAAAGCGCCCTCACGTGAGAAGTCGTAGAACTAAGGCGGTCTTAAGATTTCAATGGAAATCGTGTCGATTGAACAGGCTGTTACCTATATAGTAGGCTGTATCTGTGCAATCTGCTGTGTTCTTAATATGTTATTATAGTGCTTTTATGTTGTTTCCAATGATTAATTCCGTTTAGCTGTATCCTTCAATAACATGAGGTTGCTTAATTAAATAATTTGTGTGTACTGCACTTTTCTCGGTCATTTACGGAAGATTATAATTATTGTGCTTATTGGTTGATATTTTTTGGGTTCGACTGTATTTGATTATTGTTGATTATTGCTTGTTGTATTTTCATTAGTTATATACTGTATAGATTAAGTTGATATTGAACCTTATTCATGATATAGATTTTGATTATACATTATTATGTTGTCGCATTTTAATAAGAGCCTTAATTTGGAGAGCTCATTGCTGCTCCATTATCCGAGCTTAAGTTGCACGGGTTTGTTGTTGTAGATCTTTAGTGTTTAAGTTATTAATGTTAAACTTAATCAGTTGAGTAGTGTCCATTGTAATATGACTTTTAGTGATGGAAATTTATCCCCCGTACCTTTGGATTCTGTTAACAGCGCGCTATCTGAGCTCCCTAATACTGAGCGTTATTTTACATTGTTTTTTTGCAACGTCCGAAGCCTTACCGCTAACCTAGATGTGTTGTTGGTCAATCTCAATCTGCTGGACGTATCTCCGTCTGTTATTGTCCTTGCAGAGACCTGGAGTGCTGATCATTTAAGTATTCCGGACATTTCAAATTATAGGGTTTTTTTCGATTAGTAGGTCCAACAAGTGTGGAGGGGGGCGTTTGTGAGTATGTTTTAGATAGTTATGAATGCAGTGTTCTTTCGTCTTGCACGTTAATTTCTTTGGATTATGAAATTTTGACAATACAGATTAATTTAGAAAAAGTTTTAATTGCAGTGTTTCGCCCTCCTACAGTCAATTTTTTAGCGTTTAGTCAGTGCCTTACTACGGTATTACTTGAGATATCATTTTCAGGAAAAGAGATCTTGCTAGTGGGGGATTTTAACATAGATTTGAATAAATCTTCCCCTATGTTAAATACTTTCCTGGATTTAATTTATCGGGCGGGATTACTTATCAATGTGCGCGCTTTTACGATATTTCGATTTATCACCAATCTTCCATCGATTGTTGTTTTTCAACGATGGGTACCCCGTTATTTAGTTGTTAACTAAATGTTAATATTAGCGAACACTTCCCGTTGTTAATTGTGTATCCAGCTTCGGGTAATTGTATGCCATCTAGAAATAGAAATATTAGTGATCACTTCGCTCTTTTTTAGTGTTGATTAATTGGGACCTCATTCTGAGTTCGGTTAATGATATTGATATGTTATTTTCTAGGTTTATTGAACAACTAAGAATTGGATGGGATCGTTATTTTACATTAACTAAACCGAAGCTTGCAAGAATACAGAAGTCATTTCCTCAGCATCCTTGGATCAATGATGAATTATTAGCTATAATTAAGCGGAAGAATTCTCTATATATGAGATCCAGGAAAAACCCTTCAGGTCTACACAAAGAAAAATAACTTCGAAAACACTATTCCACATAATAAATTTTAATGACTCAGATGTACATTTCGGAAACAAGGTTTCCATCATCAGTGAGTAAAGAACAACGACAATAGACAATCGAACAGTGCAGGTAAAACAAACGAGTGGTCCGAAAGCAACGCTTTCACTGCCATACTCGTCCAGAAAGTAACCACGGGAGGTAACTGAACTAGGCAAGAAGCCAGATGAAACCTAGTTAAGTCATCCAGAGGATAAGATGGAGTACTTTCCTATCAGGACGATAGTGTTAATTGTTGATTGACAAGGAACACGAGGAGCTAGGAGATCCAATATTCAGGAAATATGCCCTTTTGGATGTCGTGGAAATTGATGTCCAGGATGTGACACGGTCTGCGATGTCTAAGAAGACTTCTGAAGGTAAGCGGGTGCTCAGAATACCTGCAACCAGAGGATTGGGATGGTCCTTCATCTTCGGAAGCAGATTTTTCATCAATTCCTAGACGTGATTCCCAATGGGAGGTATCTCAAAATCGTCGGCAATAGAAGTTATTTGTTGCAACTCTCCTGTCAAGTTGGGCAGTGGTCCTCAAGGTAACGTTTTGGAAAGTTTGGAGGTCCTTCCATCTGGACTTACATATTGTAGCCCAGGCAAGCATACCATAAAGCAACATGGTTCGGATTACCGTTGTATTCAGCAATAGTTTGCAGTCCAATCCAAACGCGCTGTTTCGCCCCAGAAGAGCTACCAGACTGAATTTTGCATTCTTTGCCTTGTTGATGGCGTAGGAGACATGGTCGCCCCAATTTAGCTTGGCATCTATTACCATTCCGAGGTATTTGTAATGTTTTACCCATTCGCGGTCTTTACCAGAAAGGAAGAGAGGACTCGGGGGATTTCCGAAGTTTCTTTGTAATGAGCATTGCCTTGCATTTGTCAATATTTAGATTCAGTCTCCACTTAGCAAACCATTTCTCGCACTTATGTTAGGCATTCTGCAATCGAGATATGACATGAGCGGGAACGCGGTCAGTGTTCATGATGGACGCGTCGTCAGCGAATAGATACAGCTTGCATTTCGTAAATGTTGGGAAGTCATGGATGAAGAAGTTGAAGAGTGCAGGGCGAAGGACAGAACCCTGGGGAACACCAACTTTGACCTCACACGGGTTTGACATGGAGCAGCCAACCTTTACACGAAATATCCTGTTCGACAGAAAGGATCTAATCAAGGCAATAAGATCGTCCGGAAATCCACAAGTAATCATTTTGTGTATCAGGACTTCGTGCCAAACCTGATCAATAGCTTTTCGGACATCCAAAAAAACAAGACCACCATATTTAGCGCAGTTAGGAGGTGTGTTTAAATCTGCAACAAACCTCCAGATCTAGAGTTGGCAGGGGTGACCTGGGCGAAAGCCGAATTGCTCTTCACGAACAAGATTGTTAGCCACACAGAAGTCGTTAAAACACTTATGAATGACGCGTTCAAACACTTTTGATAGCATAGGTAACAAGCTTATTGGCCTATAGCTGACAGGGAGAGCAGGGTTTAGACCAGGCTTCGGTATGGTAACGATAACAGACTCTTTCCACCTGACAGGAATGTAACCATGTCTCCAGCAGTCATTCATGGTCGTGGTAATAGTCGCAACAACATTAGGAGGTAAGTTCTTGAGAATGCTATTTGTGATGGAATCGATAACTGCTGCTTTCCTGCTTTTAAGATGCATGATGACATCGGAGATTTCGTGAACACCAATAATGTCCTCACAGGTAGAAATACGATGAGTGAGCTCGTATGGGGTACATCCATCGTTGACAAGACGAACATTTGGGAAATTATCCGGGTTGTCCTCACCGGGAGTGGTAAATGTTTTAACCAGGGATTCGGCGATCAGTTGAGCTTTATTCGGTGAGATCAGGGATTCGGGTTGATCACCCGTGACAGCATTGCCATTTTCGGTAAGCAGCGGCGGCAAGTTGATGGGTCTGTTTCCTTTTAGAGCCCTTACAGTACCCCATAGCGAGTTGTCCTGGACTGACAGGGAATTTAGCTTTTCGCTCCATATTTGATTGCGTAAAGATTTAACCTCTTCCTGGACTTGCGAGCTAGCCTGTTGTATTTCGTCTTGAAGAAGGGAAATCGTTTACCATAACCTTCTATAGGATTTTCTTTCAAGTATGAGACGCCAGATGTAAGTAGGGAGGTCGAGATGTTCAGGACGCTTTCAATCAGCAGTGGAAGTACTGGAAGCTGTAGCATCATTGATAACACGAGTAATAGAACTGATATTTGCATTGATATCCTCGTTGTCAATATCCTCCTTATATGGAATGCTGTTTTCTCTAAGGATATCCTGAAGAGTTTCCTGTCTTGTTTGGAGCGAAGCCCAATCTTAACATCGATGTTCAAGCCCTCAAAGATAAGCATCACTGGACGGTGGTCAGAGGATAAGTCGTCGACTGTGAATATATTATAGGGCTTGAAGAATCCTTTAAGAACTACAACGTCCAGCACGTCGCTGACAGGAGAGTGGCCGCAGTAGTACGTGTCATCAAGGGGTCCAGCAACAAACGTGACAATCTCGTTTAGAGTATATCCATAGAGGATAATGCCATTTTGGTTGGAGCATTTGGAATTCCATGCAGGGTGCTTAGCATTAAAGTCTCCCGCCATAACCACTGGAATGGGCCCAGAGAGCAGCTCATCAAGCTCGCACGGTCCAAGCTTGTGCCTAGGCGAATTATACAGAGAGGTGAATTTAATTTCACCTGCGTCGGCGTCATTTATTATCACGGAAACAGCTTCCATTCCTACATCATTCGGAGTGACAGTCTCACGTTGATCAATGCCATCTTTGACAATGACAGTTGCTCCACCAAATGCTTGACTGGCGTTGTTACCCAGAGGTCGATCCTTTCGATAAACATGATAACCCGGTAAGTTAAAAGCTTGAGTTGATTTCAGGTGTGTCTCACACACGAAAGCTATGTCAATATTCCAATTTATGAGGAAATTGTAATATTCGATGCGCTTCCGAGAGATTGTCCTGGCGTTCCACATATTGCAACGAAGCTTTCCGTGGGTAATTGTTCTGTAGTGGTGTCTGTCCATGGTCAGTTCTTGATCTCGTGTGACGCAACCTGTGGCAGTACGTTGCCACATTCCTTAAAGAGGTTTAGGAGGTTACCCCGACTCCTATAAATGCTGCGCAATTGGATTGGATCGACCGCATCTGAATGCGACTGAAGCATAGGTTCTGCCATCAACCACTTTGGTGCTTTTGATCCTTTTGACTTGCGGATATTTCGGACACTTGGTGTAACTTGAAGTATGCTGACCATCACAACGAATACATTTAGGGGGGTCTTTACCCTTTACATTAGTACAGTCCCTTGACTGATGGTCACCTGCGCACTTGTTACATCTAGGCGATTCGGTGCAACCTTGGGAGACGTGCCCAAAGCGTAAACAGTTTTAACACTCTAAGGGCCTTTTGTTGCCTCTAAACAATTCTACAGTAACAGCAAGAGGACCGACACGCTTTAAACTCAAAAGGGACTTATTATGCTCAGTGTTTTGAAGCAGGACCAACACCAGTGGCATTTCAATGGAACCATTTGCTGTTTTCAACCTGATTGCTTTTTCTGGGTAATAATTTGCCTTCCTGAGGTCATCACAAAAGTCTTCCAGATCATACGTTGTGTGGACATTTCGGACAACGTATTTCAGCAGTTTTTCTGATTTGATCTGATGATGCTGGATTTTTAGCACATCGTTACTCTTTTCTCCAGACACTAGAATTTTGTGCGTGTCCTCATCAAGACACTTAATTTTAATAGTGTCCTTACGACCGGTGTGGCAGGTGATTTTATCTAAAGACACGTGCTTTGTGATTTCCTCTAGAATTTCTCTGATTGGTTTTCCATGGTGACGAATAATAATTAGAGGAATAAAAATAGCTCCCTTTCCAGGGGTGACATTGCTTTGGGAATAACTAAGCTTAGCTTTGTTGCCACGTAGGGCCACAGAGACACTATCATTGATATTGACAGTGGATTGAATATTGTCGACCCTAACACCACTTTTGTTCTTCTTATTCCCCGCAGTACGCCAATTACCACCATCAATGTCAGCAGAATCATTTTCATGCCTTCTCTTGACACTAATTCTTAGTGAGGAGTTTCCTTCGTTCACCGCTTCCAGGCAAGTTGAAACGTTTTCATTATTATGTATGGAATCAGGATTTACAACTATCATGGGTGAATCAGAAGTACTAGGAGAGCCAATAAACTCCTTGATAATATTGCCAAGGTTAGCAAGGCCATTGGTAGTCTCTAAACTAGCACTTTGAACATCCCTTTTTAAACTATCAATTTTACTACCAAGTTCCTTAGACAGCGCTTCCACCCTTGATTCTAAATCTAGATATTTATTGTTCAGTTCAGTACGTAATGCCTCAAGTTGTCCGTTAATAATAATGTCAAATGCCAGAAATCTCGGATCCTTACACGCATCTTTGTAAGCCAGTTCACAAGGTATCACTTTACCATCAGCATACTTACAACAGTACATGAAGAAGATTTTGACGCAGCGCCTGAGGTCATCATGAAGCATGTGTGGTGCTGGGTATTGCCGTCCTTAGAAGGACGCACATACTCAGAAAGACTCAATTTAAAAGACTTAAAAAAGTCCTACCTTGTTAGTGCTATGGAGATTCCACCGATGCACTGGAAGTCGTGCAGACTGAAATAGGTACGTCGTCGTCCATCGAGTGGTAGAATCGTCGTGCAGTAGCAGCAGTGTGTTCAAAGTAAAGAACAACGACAATCGACAATCGAACAGTGAAGTGTACATTTTTTCAGATGGGACGAAAGCAGTGCTTTCACAAAGCTCATCGAACCAGAATAAATTCCAAACAAAATGCACTGAGATAGTCAAGAAGCCTAATCAACCCAAGCGGTATTCCATATTATACAAAAAAGAAAATAAGATTGACGATTGTCAGAAACAAAATGCAAACGAAATAAAAATACAAGGAGAAAGAAGATTATCACATCTTCCAGTAGTCCGGGAAAGAGACATTGCTGATGTCTTCAAAGTTGATGTCAAGAATGTGCCTTGGTTTTCGATACTTCATATGCCACTTCATATCCATTGAGTTCTTCAGTATTCCAGTCACTAGGTCATTGTCGTGAATCTTCATCTTCTGCACCATAATCAAAAGGAGATCCTGTATAAACTTTCCAATGTGGACCATGTCTAAATCCGAGTGGATGGATTGGTTTTTCCCAGTAATTCTGTCAAGCTGGTCAATGGTCCTCAGGGTAACATTCTGGAATGACTGTAGCTCACTCCAATTGCTTCTACAGATAGTCGCACACGCAGGCATGCCATAGAGGAGTATGGTCCGAATAATCGACTTGTACAGAAGTAACTTATTGCCGATACTGAGGGTGCTGTTCCGGTCCAGTAGAGCTATGAGACTGTACTTAGCCCTCTTCACTTTGTTCAGAGCGTAGGTCACGTGACGATTCCAAGAGAGTCTTGAGTCGATGATAACGCCAAGGTATTTGTAGTTGTCTACCCAGTCCAGTTTCTTATTGACTAGAACAAGAGAAACTGGGGGACGCTTGAACTTTCTGTTGAAGTACACAGCCTTGCACTTTCCGACATTAAGGTTCAGCTTCCAGCAGTTAAACCAGTTTTCGAACATCTTTAAGGCATGCTGCAGACGAGTGATAACGGGAGCCGGCTTGTGTGCCCATGTCATAATGGCAGAATCGTCAGCCATAGTAATATAGATTACAATTTTTAAGGTTCAGGAAATCATGCACAAAATAATTAAATAGCACGGGCCCGAGGACAGAACCTTGAGGGACACCGGCCTTTACAACACGGGGCGTGGATAGATTTTCACCAACTTTAGCTTGGTATGACCTGTAAGGATTTCACCGTCAAAATCAAATCAGGAAGAAACCCGTCTCTAATCATCTTGTAGACAAGGCCCCCATACCACACTTGGTCAAAAGCTTTACTGACATCGAGGAATACCACTCCGCAGTACGTGGAAAGGTTTAAGGGGGTGCTCAGGTCTTCTAAAAGCCTCCATATCTGCATCTGACAAGAGTGGGCGGCACGAAAGCCAAATTGATCTTTCCGAAGATGATCATTGGCGAGACAGTGGTCTTGGAATCTGACGAGGATCGTTTTTTCCAAAACTTTAGACATTCAGGGGAGCAGGCTAATAGGTCGTTAGCACGAGGGAATTGCTGGATTTTGTTCCTGCTTGGGGATACTCAAAACAATAGATTGTTTCCAAGATGCAGGGAAGTAGGAAAATTTCCAGCAGTCGCTAATGATATTGGTGAGAAAGTCAATAAAGTTCTTTGGGAGATTCATAAGGGCGTTATTGCTCACCTTGTCTCTTCCTGGAGCCTTCTTCTTTTTCAGTTTACTTATTATGGTGGCGATCTCTCCGGCCTCGATGTTGTTCTTCGTTAAATGATGCGGGATTTCATCAAAGTTGAGAAGACCATCTTCCACACGCTGAGACATGATTTGACTCTCGGGATTGTTGTTGATAGGAGTAACAAACTGCATTTCAAGTGAATCTGCAATGACTTCGGCTTTGTCCTGATCAGTTTGCACATAGTCACCTTGTGGTGGTCTGGAGCATCAGGGGGCCCCGGGCTTAAAAAGTTTGGTAACCACTGATCTAGATAGGTCCCAACACTGCAACCAATACAAACTATCTTCTTAGTTTAGCCCTGTGTTGGTTGTTTTCTTTTGTTGTTCGCGTTTTTATTTTTGTTAATTTTTTGATTGGTTCTTATATATTTGAAATACTCGGCTTTTCTTGTTGTTATTTTCTGTATAATTCAACTAGGCACAAGCTTGGACTGTGCGAGCTTGATGAGCTGCTCTCTGGGCCCATTCCAGTGGTTATGGCGGGAGACTTTAATGCTAAGCACCCTGCATGGAATTCCAAATGCTCCAACCAATATGGCAATATCTTCTATGGATATACTCTAAACGAGATTGTCACGTTTGTTGCTGGACCCCTTGATGATACGTACTACTGCGACCACTCTCCTGTCAGCGACGTGCTGGACGTTGTAGTTCTTAAAGGATTCTTCAAGCTCTATAATATATTCACAGTCGACGACTTATCCTCTGACCAACGTCCAGTGATGCTTATCTTTGAGGGTTTGAACATCGACGTTAAGATTGGGCTTCGCTCCAAACAAGACTGGAAACTCTTCAGGGATATCCTTAGAGAAAACAGCAATCCATATAAGGAGGTTATTGACAACGAGGATATAAATATAAATAAGAGTTCTATTACTCGTGTTATCAAAGATGCTACAGCTTCCAGTGCTTCCACTACTGATCGAAAGCGTCCTGAACATCTCGACCTCCCTACTTACATCAGGTGTCTCATACTTGAAAGAAATTCCTATAGAAGGTTATGGCAGCGTAAACGACTTCCCTTCTTCAAGACGAAATACAACAGGCTAGCTCGCAAGGAAGAGGTTGAATGTTTACGTAATCAAAGATGGAGCGAAAAGCTAAAGTCCCTGTCAGTCCAGGACAACTCGCTCTGGGGTACTGTGAGGGCTCTAAAAGGAAACAGACCCATCAACTTGCCGCCGCTGCTTACTGCAAATGGCAATGCTGTCACGGGTGATCAAGGTAAAGCTCAACTGATCGCCGAATCCCTAGTAAAACAATTTACCACTCCTGGTGATGAACAACCCTGGTAATTTCCCAAATATTCGTCTTGTCAACGATGGATGTATCGCATACGAGCTCACTCATCGTAGTTCTACCTATGAGGACATTATTGGTGTTCACGAAATCTCCGATGTCATCAAGCATCATAAAAGCAGGAAAGCAGCAGGTATCGATTCCGTCACAAATAGCACTCTCAAGAACTTAGCTCTTAATGTTGTTGCGACTATTACCAGGGCCATGAATGACTGCTGGAGACATGGTTACTTTCCTGTCAAGTGGAAAGAGTCTCTTAAAGTTACCATACCGAAGCCTGCTCTAAACTCTGCTCTTCCTGTCACCTATAGGCCAATAAGCTTGTTACCTATATTATCAAAACTGTTTGAACGCGTCATTCTTAACAGATTTAACGACTTCTGTGTGGCTAACAATCTTGTTCGTGAAGAGCAATTCGGCTTTCGCCCAGGTCACTCCTGCCAACTCCAGATTGGAGGCTTGTTGCAGATTCAAACACTCCTCTTAACTGCGCTAAATATGGTGGTCTTGTGTTTTTGGATGTCCGAAAAGCTTTTTATCAGGTTTGGCAAGAAAACGTGATATACAAAAGGATTACTTGTGGATTTCCGGACGATCTTATTGCCTTGATTAGATCCTTCCTGTCGAACAGGATTTTTCGTGTAGAGGTTGGCTGCTCCATGTCTAACCCGTGTGACGTCAAAGCTGGTGTTCCCCAGGGTTCTGTCCTAGGCCCTGCACTCTTCAACTTTTTCATCCATGATTTCCCAACATTTACAAAATGCAAGCTGTATCTGTTCGCTGACGATGCGTCCATCATGATCACTGACCACGTTCCCGCTCATTTCATATATCGATTGCAGATTGCCTTATATAAGTGCGAGAAATGGTTTGCTAAGTGGAGACTGAATCTAAATATTGACAAATGCAACGCAATATTCATTACAAAGAAATTTCGGAAACCCCCGAGTCCTCTCTTCCTTTCGGGTAAAGAGCTCGAATGGGTAAAACATTACAAATACCTCGGAGTGGTAATAGATGCCAAGCTAAATTGGAGCGACCATGTCTCCTACGCCATCAACAAGGCAAAGAAGGCAAAATTCCGTCTGGTAGCTCTTCTGGGGCGAAACAGCGCGCTTGGATTGGACTGCAAACTACTGCTGTATAGGACGGTAATCCGAACCATGTTGCTTTATGGTATGCTTGCCTGGGCTACAATATGTAAGTCCAGATGGAAGGACCTCCAAACCTTCCAAAACGTTATCTTAAGGACCATTGCCCAACTTGACAGGAGAGTTGCAACAAATACTTCTATTGTCGACGATTTTGAGATACCTCCCATTGGGACTCACGTCCAGGAATTGATGAAAAAGCTGCTTCCGAAGATGAAGGTCCATCCCAATCCTCTGGTTGCAGATATTCTTGAGCACCCGCTTACTTCAGAAGCCTTCTTAGACATCGCAGGCCGCGTCACATCCTGGACATCAATATTTCCTGAATATTGGATCTCCTAGCTCCTCGTGTCCCTTGTTCCTCCTCAATCAACAATCAACACTATCGTCCTGATAGGAAAGGACTCCATCTGGATGAATTAACTAGGTTTCATCTGGCTTTTTGCCTAGTTCAGTGTACTTCCCGTGGTTACTTTCTCGACGAGTATGGCAGTGAAAGCATTGCTTTCGGACCACTCGTTTCGTTTTACCTGCACTGTTCGATTGTCGATTGTCTTTGTTCTTTACCTACTGATGATGGCAACTTGTTTCCGAAATGTACATCTGAGTCATTAAAATTTATTATGTGGAATAGTGTTTTCGGAGTTATTTTTTTTGTATAGTTGTGTCCACAGTTTGTTGGTTTGATTCTTTTGAACCCTTCACGTCGGCTGGTCAGAGAGTTTAGGCATTTCTCTAATAAAGTTATTAAAAATATTACCCGTATTAAGTCCCAATATTACACTGATACCTTTCAACGATTAGCTTTATCAGCTGATAAGTGGAAGATAGTAAATAAATTACTCAAAAATTCTAGTTCATCTAAATCACCTTTCGAGGGTACTCGTGAGGTAACCGCTTCAGCGCTAACGGGCTTTTTACTCACATTTTTTTTACTAACCTTCTGGCCAATCGACAATCTCTGAAGATAATTTTACAGCTAATAAAGATAATACTTTATCTCCAACAAGTTTTTTCACCGCCCCAACCACTACGGATGAGGTTAGATTGGTGATTGTTGAGCTAAAGTCGAGCCCAACGGTCGACCCTTTAGGCTTTCGGGCCGATGTTCTTAAAGCTGTGGCTGGGGAGATCGCGCTCCCATTGTCAATCATATTTAACCATTCATTGCTTTCTGGTACCTTTCCTTCCGCACTGAAGCTCACTAAAGTAATCCCTATCTTTAAGAAAGGGGATCCTGCATATTTTGGCAATTACAGGCCGGTTACAACCCTTTCAGTCTTTTCAAAAGTTATGGAGAAATTGTTTTATAAACGTTTAGCATCTTATATTTTTTTCTAGTAATCTTATCAGCAGTAGCCAGCATGGCTTTGTTCCGAACAGGTGCACAGATACTGCTTGCTTTGAGCTCACGGAGTCTATTACAACTGAAGTGGTCAATAATAACTTGGTAGCAGCATTATTTGTATATTTAATGAAAGCATTTGGTACCGTTTCTATTCCGTTATTACTTACAAAGCTCAGAGCGTATTTCCACATATTTGGTACACCATTGGCGTGGATTGCTAGCTTCCTTCAGGATAGGAAATACTTTCTAAATCATAATGGTTTCTCTTCATCGCTGATTAATAGGAAACTTGGAGTATCACAGGGCTCCATTTTGTCTCCCATACTGTTCGCTTTGTTTATTAACGATCTTTCTAATACCTTAGCTAGTTACAAAGTAGTAATGTACGCTGATGACGTTATGCTGGTAATTGCTAATGAAGTTGCTAATGATCTTTTGACCTCTCTAAATGTTGCAGCTAAGAGGCTATTTGATTGGAGTGGCGAGAATAACTTAAGATTTAATGTAAATAAAATTCAAGCGATGTTTTTCTTTCATCGTAATAAGCAAAATGTGCCTACCGAACCTGATATCTATATTGGTAATTTTCGGATAGGTATTACGAAATCTTTCAGATACCTTGGGATTGAATTGGCCCATGATTTGTCTTGGGATTTGCATGTAAATTCAATATTACAGAAATTAAATCGTAACATGGGTATTATTTCTACATTAAATTATTTACCCCTTATTATATTAATTCTATTATATAAGGCTCCGATCCACTCTAATCTGTGCTATGGTATTATATTATGGGGAGCTACTACGCAATATTGTGATGCTCGAAATAAAAATTTTTCTCATCATATTTTTATTTTTTCATTTTTCTTTTGATTTTCAGCCAATTTAATATTTAAGGTATTTTGACTTAGTTTTTTTTAGTCTAATCCCGGGCAGTATTATTATCCATTTTTTTGTATCATTTTATTTGTAATTTTTTTTGGCAGTCAGTCAATTTTTTTTTTACCTCAAAATATTTTGATGAAATAATATTAACTTTTGGGCATTTTCCTGAGTAATTATATAATTGTATTTTTTCTCTAATGGTTATTTCTTTGTTACTAGTCAAAAGAATTTTAATTATTCCAGCTTATGATAAAACCCAGATTTCTGTATTCTGAGCAAATTTATCTTTAAGATGTAATTTTTTTTGCATCACATTTCTATAGATAAATTTTCAAAAAATTGATTTTAGGATCCTATGTAACTGTTAAATAATTTTATTAATTGTATACAATATTATTTTCTTCAAAGAAATAAGTTTTCAAGTCTTCTTCAACAATGCCTGTTAGACACATCAATTGTTGTTTTTGCTTCTGATGTTATTCCATATTTTACATGATCATGCTCCAAGGAGTGCATCGCCATTGTTTTTACGTGCTAGCCGTGAGCCTTTGGATTATTTCCCCAAGAGCTTAAATTGGGTAACACTGGAAAAATTTACTACTACTCATCCAACTTCTGACTAGGATGCCAGCTTGTTTCTGCTCCTAAGTCGGGATTCTGGTTCGGAGAGTGAGTGACTTTGTGACTTCTAGTGAGTGAGTTTGTGACTTCTTAATGTCCCTCCCCCCGGCGACCCCGGGGGAGGTTTAACCCCCCACCGAACTTTTTTGTGACTTTTCTTTTTTTTTCTCCGGTTTGACCATGGACCGAATGGTCATGTTAATGGCGGACGGGCCATTTTCCGTCGCCAGTTTCTTGAAGGCGCTGTACGCCAAATCTGGGGTACCGCCTGTATTAGCGTCTGAAGACCCTTCTATCTTGGTGTTCCGTCCGTACTCCTTCTACAATGCGACATGGAAACTTCTTGGCCCTTTCTTGGTTCAAGTGCTGAATTCAATCATGAAGGATCCTTCCTCCATCACAGCAGAGTTCACTGTGGGGAAAATCATCCTGCTCCCTAAAGTGCCGAATCCAGAGCTCGTCACCCAGTGGAGGCCTATAACCCTTCTTAACACGGATTATAAGGTCTTCACTGGTGTCTTCCAATCAAGACTTAAAATCTACGCCGACGAGTTCATCAACCGAGGACAATCCTGCTCTATTCCATCTCGCAGGATGTCGGACAATTTAATCACTATTCGGTGCGTGATGGAGGAAGCCTGTGCACGCCATCAAACTCTTGCTGTGTTAAGCCTTGACCAAGAGAAGGCTTTTGACAAAGTGAACCACTTATTTCTTTTCAACGTGTTCCGTCATCTTCGTCTTCGGGCTTTTGCTACGGTGATATCCGCTCTCTACGATTCGGCCACATCATGCGTGGTGATTAATGGTTTCACATCTTCCACCTTTGAACTCTTAAAAGGTGTCAGGCAGGGGTGTCCTTTATCCCCCCTCCTGTACATTTTTTACCTGGAACCATTACTACAGTTTTTGAATCGCCACCAAGATGTTCGAGGATATGATCTGCCAGCCGCATCCATTAACATCAGGACACTGGCTTAGGCGGATGACGTAGTACTTTTTGTGTCTGATTCATATTCCTTGGGCATCTATAAAGAGACTTTTGACCGCTTTAGTACTTCGACGGGGAGTTCCATCAACCTCGTCAAGTCTAAAGGAATTGCTATTGGGAACTGGACTGTGGGCTATCTTAAAACTTTCCCAATAACATGGTGTGACGGAATCGTGGTGCTAGGATATGTCTTCTCCTTTCTACCGACTATGGACTCTATGCACTGGCAACAAGTGATTGAGAAGTGCATCGCTCGCCTTGACAGAAACTTCCGGTTTCCAACTTCAATGTTTGTCAAGGTGAGGTTTATAAAGACACATGTGCTTCCAGTGTTAACATCTAAATGCCTATTCACCTTGCCTTCTTACAAAGATCTTCAGAGACTGCGTAGTGCAATGGTGAGCTGTGTGTGGGGAATGTCTGCTCAGCGACGTCATCCAGTGCGAGCCTCATTCGTATTTACCCCCTTCGAGAGAGGTGGCTTAGGTTTACCCGATATCAAACGAAATCTTATTGCTACCAGACTGGCTGCAATGATTCGGGTATTCCTTTTCCCTCCCCCCATGTGGGCGAATTTTGTTTTCTCGCATCTACGTTTTTTCTTCAAGGTGAATAGGCTTCCATTGCCTTCCTTGTTGCCAGTGGTTACTTATCATCGTCATCCAAACCTGTACATGACATTTACCACCGATATTGTGACTTTTTTGCCTATGTTGTGCCGTCTGGATCCACAAGAGTGGGGCTCATTACGTCTAGCATGGTTCTTCCAGCAGTCCGACCCAGGGGAGACAACTGACATCCTTAAGTTCTTCCCTAATTATCCGTGGGCAGCAGTCCTAAAGCGACTGAAATCCTTTGCTTTCGAGCGGACATTATATAACTATCAATGGCGACTTTTGCATCACGGATTTCACTCTTTTACACGACTTCATCAGTGGAGAGTGGTCGAGTCTGCTGGATGTCTGTTCTGCGGCGCTGATGAGACTGTCAGCCATATTTTTTACGAGTGCCCGTTTGCGAAGTCCATCTGGGATCGTTTGAGGCAGCATTACGGGCTGGTACACTTTTCGTATCAGTCTGTGCGCTTCCTCATTAACGATTCCACCAGCGAGGTATTGAATCAGGACCTAGCTCTGACGATCGCCTTCATTAATAAGGAACTTTGGCTGGCCAGTGTAGGTCGATCGCTAGGTCATCCTTCATCACTCACAGCTGTATGGAGGAAAGTGGCCATTCAACTCCGATTTTTCCTTTTTCTTGAAATGGTCAAAGCTAGGTCCGTCTACGTTTAAGAAACGCTTCTCAACATCCAAGTGTTTATGCGAGGTCATCGGAGGAAACCAGACCTTCCACTTCACTTTTCCGATAGCCTTTTGATACTTCGTTGGCAGAGAACGGGCCTCGTTTCTGAGGCGTTTGAATAAGTTGCACAGTCCTCAATCGGATTGCTAGACATTTACAGCATGTGCGCCTAGACGCCTAGAAATTCAAGATCTTTGTTTAGGCGTCTGCTGAGGCAACACCATCTGCCTTAGCTCCAACAGCGTTTCTGCTCCTAAGTCAGAAAATTGTGCAGTGCATTTGCACCCCCCCCCCTGGGGTCTCCTGGGGGAAGTCCTTTCTCTTCACCACTCAAAAACTATTATCAATATCAACCATGGAACGCATGGTTGATATGATTGCCGATGGCCCCTTCGCCGTCGGCATGTTTATGAAGGAGGTATATGCCAAAACGGGTATACCTCCGGTTCTTCCGTCGGGTCACCCCGCTGTTTCTGTTCTGCAGAGGCTTTCTCCGACAGAGTTGAAGATGCTCTGCAGGCAGCAGAATATTGCAGATCGCATAGTGGCTGCGGACTCTATCAAGGTTGGGCAAACCACCATCCACCTCAGTTACGCCGAACCCGGATATGTTCCAGTTCTTATCCGGGGCGCATCGCCACTGATGGCTGAGAAGTATCTACGTGACTACATATCGGACTACGGGTGGTGCGAAGAATCTCGTACCCCCTGCACCCGGATTCTCCTCTTCATCGGACATCTCTACGGGCGACATCGTAGTCTACATGGAGCTTCATAAAGACATTCCAGAGTTCGTTGTAATGCGCGCAGTTAAAGTCTCCGTGTCTTACAAGGGACAGAGGCAGTGCTGCTGGTACTGCAAAAAGACTTCCCACGTTCGGAAAGACTGTCCTCTCCTTCGGAAATGTGATTCTTGCCACAAGACTGTGCACAATTTCCACCAGTGCCAGGAGAGGTCAGACGCTTTATCAGCAGCCCCAACGCCACTGCCTCAAGGAATGTCGTCCCAGCAACCAGCAAATATGACTTCACCGGCCAAGTCACCTGAGCCGAGCAGAGCAACAGCGCCTCGTCCTCCACTGAGGAAGTCGAAGGCGACCTCACCATCGTCGCCTCCTCCTTCACCAAGGAATTTGAAGATGGCCCTACCATCGTCGCCTCTTCCTACGACTCCTGGGAAGGAGATGCCGACTCCCCCTCCTCGGCCTCGTGTGGTTCAAGAGACTGTTTCTTTCACGACCACTTTCGCCTGATGTTTCCCCGATGGTGGAGGACTGCTACTCTGCAGAAGTCATCTTAGACGGTTCGTTGTGCTCCGAGTCGGTGTTTGATGTGGAGGAGTTTCCTGCTCTTCCTCCACCTGCTCCTTCATCGGCATCGCAGCCTCTTCGAATCGTCTGCGCGGCTACGCCTGGTAAAATTTCATCCTCTGCTGGGACTTCCAAGCCATCAGAGTCTGCTCAGCGGGATCTTCTTGCGACGCCAAAGAGCCCTCGCAAGAAAAAGGCCCGACGACATCGTAGCAAGAGGGACGGGATTCCTGTGTCCTCTTCATCTGAACGAGACCGCTGCGTTGACTGTCATCATCGCAGCCCCCTCTTCCTCTTCGGGACGTGCTCGCTCCCCTAGACGGAAGATATCTGAGCCTCCTCCCTCGACCGTGAGGCTCAATTCTCCTTCAGATACAGGTCAGTACCCGTCAGCTTAAATTCGCAGTGAAGATCTTTTCTCTAAACGTTCGTTCCCTTGGTTCGTCCTTCAAGCAATCGGTTTTGTCATCATTCGTCACCCTGTACAGGCCAGATATTCTCCTTCTTCAAGAGGTGAAGCTTGCTGCTTCGCAACAGCTTGCTAACCTCCCTGGCCTTCGTAGTCAATATCCATCTGCGCAGTTCTTCATCAACTCATCTTCGCCACATGGGCAGGGGGTTGCCTCCATCATCTTCAACCCCTCCAATGTGGTGTCGAACTGCGTCTTTGACTGTGATTGCAGGGTAATTTCTTTGGACCTCCTGCTATCTGGTCTCAAATTCCGATTGCTTAATTTGTACGCCCCGTGTTTATCAGCAGAGAAAGGGACATTCTTTGAAGACCTTGACTTTTACCTGTGCTCGTCCTTGCCTGCGGTGGTTGCTGGGGACTTCAATTGCCATCCGGATGAGAACAACATCTTTTCGTCTAGATGTGTCTACCAGTTGTGCCAGCGGAATGCACTTTTCGATCTGTGGGCATCTTCTTCCAATTCCAACAAAAGTGGGTCTACCTTTCACCAAGGGCCCTCTGTGTCTTCAAGGTTGGACCTTTTCCTAGTAGACGCCACTTTCGCTGGTGCTCCTGATTCCATGGAGGTCATTCCATGCTCCTTTTCTGACCACAGTGCCATCAAGTGGTCTTGGAACCCTCCATTCCCTGCCTCCTCTGCAGGCTCTGCTTCGAACAATTGGTTTCTGAACGTTTCTCTGCTTGACAACGATAAATACAAGGGAATGTTCGTTCGGTTTGTGGAAAGACATCTTCACAACCTGCCTCCGTCACTAGCTTCGTGGCTTTACTTTAAATCAAAGCTCCGTCGTTTTTTCAGAAAGATTGGGTTGGACGCCGCTAGACGCAATCGGCGCCATCTCCTCATGCTGCAAGAAATTCTGCGCCTCCTCCGCTGTTCCATCCCGAAGGGGGCATATGCTGATGACATCCGCCAGGTGAAGAGCGAGATCAACGCTCTAATGATCCGCAGGGTTGCCGGCGCAGCTCTCAGGGCCAAACTGTCCTGGGCGTCTGACGTCCGGAATGTGTCGTCAGCTGCGTTCGCAGAGATGAGGCGTCGCGCCAATAAGAAGAGGTGTCACCGTTTGGTGGTGGAGAATGAGACAGTGGAAACGGACTCTGACATCTTGTCTGCTTTCCACTCTCTTTTTTCATCATTTTTTGGCCACCCAGTCTTTCCATCCGACGCCACGACGAAGTGGATCGAGGCACTTAGACCTTTCACTGCTAATGCTGACCTGTCAATTACCCGTCCCTTTGTTGAAGATGAAGTCAAGAAGTTTCTGTCGATGGATGGCCGTCATAAGTCCAGCCCTGGATTAGACGGCATCCCGTACTCTTTCTTCAATGCGACTTGGAAACTTCTTGGGCTTTTCCTGGTGCAAGTGTTCAATTCGATCCTCAAGGACCCTTCCTCCATTACGTCGAACTTTACCACGGGGAGTATCATTTTGCTCCCCAAGGTACCGGATCCTGAACTTGTCACCCAGTGGAGGCCTATTACTCTACTTAACACAGACTATAAGGTCTTCAGTGGTGTGCTCCAACAACGGCTCAAATGCTTCGCCGACGAGTTCTTCGATCCGGGACAATCCTGCTCCATTCCATCTCACAGGATGTCCGACAACCTCATTACCATCAAGTGTGTTATGGAGGAAGCGTGTGCGCGCCGTCAGACTCTTGCCGTGCTAAGTTTTGACCAGGAAAAGGCCTTCGACAAGGTGAATCACGTGTTTCTTTTCCGAGTGTTTCACCATCTTCATCTTCCGAAATTTGCTACGATTATCTCAGCACTGTATGCTTCTGCCACATCATGCGTGGCGATTAATGGCTCCAATTCGCCTTTCTTCGAACTGTCCAAGGGTGTCAGACAGGGGTGTTCCATCTCTCCCCTGTTATATATATTCTATTTGGAGCCACTTTTACAATATCTTAATCGCCATCCAGATGTCCGGGGGTATGATTTGCCAGCCGCTTCCATCAACATCCGTACGCTGGCTTATGCGGACGATGTAGTGCTATTTGCATCTGATCCGTATTCCCTGGGCATCTATAAAGAATCCTTCGATCTCTTTAGCACTTCGACGGGAAGTCCCATCAATCTCGTCAAGTCTAAAGGTATTGCTATTGGGAAGTGGACATTGGACTATCTTCGATCCTTCCCAATAACATGGTGTGAGCAAATTACAGTGCTGGGATATGTTTTCTCCTTTTCACCTAATAGGGACTCTCGACACTGGCAGCTGGTAATTGATAAATGCATCGCTCGCCTTGGCAAGAACTTTCGTTTCACAACCTCGATGTTTGCTAAGGCGAGGTTCGTCCAGTCGCACGTCCTACCGATCTTGACGTCTAAGTGCCTGTTTGCTTTGCCATCTCCATCTCATTTAAAGAAGGTGCGTAGTGCGATAGTTGACTGTGTGTGGGGTTATTCAGAAGCCCGTCATCCCATCCGTTCGGAGTTGCTGTTTATCCCCTTTGATGGGGGGGGGGGGATTGGGTTTGCCAGACATCCGACGATACCTCATCGCGGCCAGAATGGCCGCCTTGATTCGTGCCTTCCTCCCCCCATCTGGGCCAACTTCTTCTTTCTGCATCTGCGCTTCTTCTTGAAAGTGAACAGGCTACCTTTTCCGTCCACGCTGCTAGTGACGATCATTTCACGTTCGCCGGACTTTTACCATCTAGTCTGGCGCCATTTGTCATCTTTCCTGGCTGGCCGTCGACAGCTTGACCCGCAGGACTGGGGAAACCTTCGTCTATCTTGGTTCTTTCAGCAGTCTGACCAGGGTGCGACTTCTGACATCGTACGGTGGCACACTGAATATCCATGTTCAGCCATCTTTAAGCCCGTCAAGTCTCTCGCCTTTGAGAAGGCGGTCTTCAACTTTTAATGGCGCTTGCTGCACCATGGGTTCTACTCTCTCCAATGTCTACATCGCTGGGGAGTGGTCAGATCTGCTGGTTGCCAGTTTTGCGGGTTGCTTGAGACAATTCCTCATGTTTTCTACGAGTGCCCGTTTGCTCAGTCCATTTGGGATCGCCTCTCTCGTCACTATCTTCTGACTGACTTTACCTACCAGTCAGTGCGATTTCTGATGGACTGCTCCACCGGTGCTGCGTACAAGCTGGTCCTAGCCACTTCCATCGCCTTTATGAACAGAGAGCTTTGGTCCTTCCTTCATCTTGAATGGCATCGGCGTGGCCCAGTTACGTTCCGGAGGCGCTATTCATCATCTCAGCGTCTCTGTAAGGTCTTCGAAGGGGTTACGAATACCATCTCGTACCTCTTCACCTTTCCCCTCGACATCGATGACCCACTGGTGGGCGGACGGGCCTCTTTTTGAGGCGTTTGAATAGGAGGTGCAGCCCTTGAAAGCTGCCCGTATTCCTACAGCATGCGCGCCTGGGCACCCTGCCTGCTTTATGAACTAAGGGTGCTCCTCTGGAGCCATAACAT
Organism: Rhysida immarginata; assembly: GCA_023313115.1. Lineage (NCBI taxonomy): Eukaryota > Metazoa > Arthropoda > Chilopoda > Scolopendromorpha > Scolopendridae > Rhysida > Rhysida immarginata. The sequence continues at coordinate 144,932 of JAHWFO010032239.1, forward strand.
CGGCTCCAGTTCCACCAGCGATTTTGCTATTCCATCTACATGCCACTTCTGTGTATTTTTCCATAACCTGATGTCCATCTGATAATCATCCAAAGATGTATTTGTGAAATAGCCTTTCTACAGTATCAAGATATGTAAGCAATCTTTTCATATTCATCCCTACCCACCAGTTCTGTTGAGATGGACATTATTCCATAGACTGTGATTCAGGTTGTTCTGGCTTCCCAGACAATCTCTTCTCCAGAAGTCATTTTAATCCACTTTTCACCATGCTAATTCCTTACAATGTCGTGAGCACATGATGCTGTTAGGGACTCTTAGTTAATTGTGATCCGGACATTTAACCTTTCCAAATTTATTTATCTGTAAATTTTTTTTTTATTTTTCTTCTACCTTCAGTCCTGGCTAATATGTAATTTTAAATTTATCTTTCAATATTTTTTGGGGTTTTTAATTTTAAACTTTTAGTGTCCCTTTATTTAATTTGCATCCATTATGTAGTCAAAGTTGAGTAGTCAAATATATTAATGTTTAAATTTTTTTTTTCCTATCCATTGGATATGAGTCTATGATGTTAAGCAGAGAAGATAAATTCTCTTGTCTTTTGTTGGTGATTGAATCAATTTGCAAGTTGTTTTACTTCAACAACTTGATAACTTCTGGATAATTTTACCTTAGCCCGCCTAGCTCAGTTTTGCATTAAATGTTTAATGTTTAATTTTCACTTTGTGCTGGCCACACAAATTATTTTATAGTTTTCTCTTCACATACATTATTATTGTATGTTTTCCTGTCTATTTGACAGATTCATTATTATTGAAATAACTTGATTTGATTCAAGCACTTATGACATATTTATGTTTTGTTTTCGATAACATTATTCCATTTTATTGAGTAATTCTTTATCTTACAATGCCTCTGATGGAAAATGATACTTATTAGATCCTTTATGAATATTAAAATTGAAATTTTTATAATTTCTACTTTGTCCACTGCCTCTGTTTTCTCTCAATTTGCAACCACACTTATTTAATTCCTTACAGCCAAGGTTTGATAAGTTTTAACTTAAGGTAATGGTTAAATAAAAAAAAATATATACACAACGTAATGTCTGATTCAAATGATGTTTGAATCATAAATCCACTATACAGCTCTTTAGTAGTTTAACTTTTTGTGCTAATAAAGCATCTTAAGTAACTTAACTTGTCTTTGTTTAGTTCAATTAAATTTTAATTGAAATAAAAATTAAATTCTTATATATGAAAATGAAGTTGGTAATTAATTTTCTTTTTGTCTTAACTTTAACTTAGACAAATCAAATAGCCTGTCTCAATGCTGTATACCATAGAACTTAAATCGCAGTAACGCGACAATATAACGAGTCTTGAAACTGCAGAAGTGGGTTTTGCGGATTTTTTTAAAAGTTTCCCGTGGTACTTCTATTTCTTGTTATTTTCAGGAATTGGAAATATTTACTATATATCAAATTTATAAGATGCAACTTTGCGTTTTTATATATAAGACCATTAATTGGCTTTTACATATTTCACCTATGATATCTTCAACCTTGGTAAAGGATATACACGATTACTCTACTGGGCAAAAGTTTAGTATATACACTGAGTGAGCATGTTATTATGAACACCCTGTCAGTATCTCGTTGGGCCACCTTTTGCCTTTAATACTGCGGTGATTCTTCGTGGCATTGATTCCACGAGATGTTGGAAGATGGTGGGAGGAAACTGACATCATGCCTGATGGAATAGCACTGTCTAGTTGTGCTAGTTTGGACGGTGGTGGATCCAGCCGTCTGATGGTTCGTTCGACTTCGTCCAACATATGCTCAATTGAAGTGAGATCTGGGGATTGTGGGGGCCACCGAAGTAAGGTAAAGTCCCCCTCATGTTCCTGGAACCACTCCTGGACAATACGAGCTCTGTGGCACGGCTCATTGCCATGCTGAAAGTAGTCATCTCCATTGGGGTACGCCATCAACATGACAAGGTGGACTTGATCGGCGACGATACGGAGGTGTGCTGTGCCATCCAGACGTTATTCAACACGTATTAACGGACCCAACGCATGCCAGGAAATCATTCACCAGACAATAACACTGCCCGCATAGGCCTGAAGGGTTGTACTCATGCATGCGGGGTCCATGCTTTCGTGCTGTTTCCGCCAGATTCTCACGCGACCGTCTGCATGATGCAACTGGAATCGTGACTCGTCAGACCACATAATTTGTTTCCACTGCTCGATAGTTCAGTTCTTGTGCTTCTGAGCGAAATGGAGTCGTTTCAGCTTGTTGGCTGCAGACAGCAAAGATGTGCGCACAGGTCTTCGGCTTCCGTATCCCATGCGATGCAGTGTGCGGCGGACAGTGCATTCAGAGACCGTTTTGGAGGACCCCTGATTAAGGTCAGCAGTGATTTGATGCGCAGTTGCCCTTCTGTTATCCTTTACCAGTCGTGACAGTCTCCGTTCTGTCTGATCATCAACCATCCGCGAGCGGCCACAACGCGAACATTCAGACCCCGTCTTCCGGCTAACCGTCCAGTATTTAAATACATTAACGACGGCTGTTCTTGAGCACCCCACGAACGCTGCTGTTCTGCTGATACTCGCTCCACAGCTCCGAGCACCTATAATCATCCCGCGTTCGAAGGCTGTTAAATCGCGTCTTTTACTCGTAGTTGAAGAATGAAACACGTCTACTGTTGTCGACGACACTCAGCTTCCGTTTTTATATTGGTCCGGCCCGCTAACAACATTGTGGCGACGTCCGTGCGTCATTTGCATTAACATGTCAGGTGATCATAATAATGTGCTCACTCCATGTATTTACCTAAAGCAAAGAATAACTACGCAAGTAATCGCGTTTCCCACATTGGTATTTGGGATCGGTCTAAGATCCCATCTGAACTTCGCTCATTAAATTGCTACTCAGTTTTCTATCGTGCATTAAAACAGTAACGACCAACTGACAACAACCTCTTGTCCACAAAAGAATTTTATTAAGCA
>JAHWFO010032239.1:152952-190580 GCA_023313115.1 Rhysida immarginata
GTCAGATGAGTCACGATATCAACTGTACCACGCTGATGGGAGGCACCATGTGTGGCGCAGACCTCACGAAACGATGGATCCCGCATGCCAACAGGTGGTGGGGCGTCAGTGATGGTCTGGGGTGCATTTTCCTGGTTTGGAATAGGCCCTCTGGTTATCCTTGACCAAACGTTGAATGGTTCACGGTATCGTCAACTCATCGGAGACCATCTGCACCCGTTTTTGACATTTCAACACCCTGACGACGTAGCAGTCTTTCAAGATGATAATGCTCCACCACATCGCTCCAATGTCGTCCGCGAATGGTTCGAGGAGCATGCAGGAGAGGTCTAACGACTGAGCTGGCCAGCCCGGAGCCCTGACATGAATCCCATCGAGCATATCTGCGATGCTGTTGAAGTCAGGCTCCGGGCACTGGATCATCCGCCCACGAACGGGCAGCAACTATCTTCGGCTCTGCAGACTATCTGGTGCCAACTGCCTCCAGAAGTGTACCAGAGACTTGCAGACTCACTACCACGCCGTATTGCTGCACTCCACATGGCCAGAGGTGGCCCGACCAGATATTAAGTAACTATCCCATGCGTTTTGCTAACTCAGTGTATATATTTATATATATTTATTTATATTTAACACCAGTAACCATACAGTGGCATTAGTATCCCCATACAGGCGAAGCCCAGGAGGGATTCCAAAATAACTAAAACATATAATGAATATATTGGATAAAAATAAATAAGCACATAAATCAGAGAAATGTGATCTACAATCATTGGTGAAATAAGTTGAACAGTGATATAATATTGCAAAATTAAAACATCAAGAACCAAATAGGAGATAAAAGATTGTAAATAATAGATTACATGCTACATAAAAATATCAATAAAGTTACAAGAGTGAAGGTCTTGAGTATTGTAATTTTTGATTAAAATATAAACAGGGTCAATCTTGCAGCTATCAGTGTGATAGATCTCTGTGGTTAACTTTACAGGTAAGCGGCTATTAGAATGATAGTGTTGTACATCTGTTCTATTCAGTAAAAGAAGATCAATTACTTTGTTATTTAAAATTGATCTAAGAGTTAAATTTAAGTATTTTGATACAAGGTTATCTAAGGTTAACAGAGAATAATCCATCAATACATTATTTTTATGAGCAGTCTTGTTGTTTGATAAGCAAAATTTTATGAAGGAGTCATGCTTTCTTGCAATCTTTAAGTAATAATAGTTTGAGAAACCACTGAACCGAATAGGTAAATTATATAAAATTCTTGGCAATACTACGGCTTGGTAAATTTTAAAAATTGCATAAGAGTTTTTGTAAATGTAATATAACCTGTTTAAACACCCAATTTTTTTATTAATTTCCAACAGTAGATGTTCACAGTGATGTTTGGGGGAACGATTACAATTGAAGAAAACGCCCAAATCTTTTGTATAAGGAACAAATTGTAGTAGAGACCCTTGTAGATTATATCTATATTTAACTGAATTAGTCCTTCTTGTGAATCTGATCATTCTAGACTTCTCTGCACTTAATTGAAGACCATTTTTTTCAAGCCATTGATGAACCTTAGTGATTTTCTCCTGAAGATTCAGAGCATGAGGTAAACTATTAATTTTGGAGTAAATCTTCAAATAATCAGTATAGAGCAGATATGAGATAGAGTCATTTGTAAAACATTGACCTAAATCAATCATGTAAAAATTAAACAAAATGGCCCAAGAGGTGATCCCTGAGGTACTCCACTACCAATTCTACCGAGGATACGATCCGACTGCGAATCGGAAAGATAAAAGCATCTGTTAGAGAGCATAGACCTCAATCAGGATATTATCATCGTATTTATACCAGGCAGTCAAGCTTGGATATTAGTCGCCTGTGAACTACATAATCAAAGGCTTTACTGACATCAGCGTAAAAGATATCCAATTGGGAAGACGATTCTGTGGCATCAGCAATATCAATTGCTAGACGAGCGAGATTAGTTAAGGTTGATTTACCTTTCACAAATCCATGCTGATTATCCATGTTAAAGCTAGCGAAGTGGGCACGAAGATATTTCGCTACGAAGCTTTCTAGTAATTTAACAGGAAAGGAGAGAATAGTTACGGGACGATAGTGTTTTAATAACGAAGGATTTTTAACCTTCGGGACAGGAACTATCGGGAAGACTTTCCAAGACACCGGATATTTACTAGTGGAAATTGAACGATTGAATAGAATGGACAGAGGTACAGCAAAAGTTTCTATCAGTCCTTTGAAAATAAAATCAGGAATATCTTCAAAAATACACTTTGTACTTGCTTTGGTGAATTTACCAAGGAGTATAACTTCTTGTGGAGTGATATCATTGAAATGACTATTAAAATTATTATTACAATGAAGAGTGGTTAAATAGTTAATTGTAGAGGTATCTAAATCATTGTCAGAATCGTTATTAAAGTTCTTTTGAAAATATGAGCATAAGTCTGTGAAGTTGTCACGGAAATCGGATCCAGACGTGATTTCCGGCGACACTGCCTGTTATTACCGCTCGCGAGTATTCACCCGTTCGAAGGCGGGGGAGGAGCGGGGCAGACAGTGTCGTCACAACCATCATCACGCCCGAACCAATCATGCCGCAGGGAGATGTGGTGACGGAGGAGCGAAGTCTTCTTGGCGGGAGGTTCGGAGGCAAAAGGGGAGAGTGGCTGAGACGACGGAACCGAGTGGTCGCAAAGAAGGCAGCTGGAGGCCAGAGGCGAAAGGACTCTACACCGTCGCGGATGGAAGCGGAGAACGCGCAGAGGCTCACCCGGGCGAAGGCAGCCAAGCACGGAGGCGTGTGTGCTATGCGCCGGGACGAGGCGTGTCCGGCGGGGAAGCCCCGCAGGCGGCGTTTCTTCTGACGAGTCGTTCCGGTAAGAGCAGTACTTCAGCGGATTCGAGACCGTATGAAGCGTTCCCGAGAATTACGTTAGGCAGAACGCTCGCCAATTCGACGTCTCGCTACATAAGTTCATTCTCCTTAACGGGATGTGACCCCCGTAGCTGGCCGCAAGTGATGAGCGACTTCTATGGTAGAAAGTTGGACGGGCACTCGACGATACAAGGCCGTTTTCCAGCGGGATTGAGTGTCTACATCACGGCGCAGTACGGGTTCGCCTACGTATTACCAAGTAAATAAGCGTTGGGCCCCCCCGTGGCTTCAATTTATGTGTTTGTTAAATAGTGAAGTGTAAGTTAGATAAGATTTTCTATTACCTGGTCTCACTGTAACCTCAATTATAGACCCAGTGTTTCACGTATTAATGACTCGGTGTTTTTAGTGACTAAGGAACTCAGTGCCCGGGTTGAATTTAGACCCAGTCTTGTTACTAAACTTAGTATCGGAGCACTTCTTGTAATTGTTCTCTTATTCAGTGTGTCACGAACTTATGCTTATTGACTTATAAGACTGAACGAACTTGATTCATTTTATAGCCTGGAATTGTTCTCTCTCTATCTAATTTTTGTGTATCAGAGGTGGTTTCTTGCTCCAGCCGTATTTTGTATTTAGTTAAGCTTCCTAAATTTTGACTTAGACTTAAAGAGCTTAAGAGGCCATATAGTTTGCTAACCGGGAATTTGGTTAGGTGATACGAATTTCTCTCATTTGCCAGATTAAGCTAACTAAAGTGCTTGAGTGATATTATGATAATTTCTTAAGTGAATAAGAATTGTACTCATTTGCTAGATTAAGCTAATTAGGGTGCTTTGAGTAATATTATGATAATTTCTTAAGTGAATAAGAAGTGTACTCATTTGCTAGTTTAAACTAATTAGAGTGCTTTGAGTAATTTCATGATAATTTCTTAAGTGAATAAGAATTGTGGTTATTAATTAATTCTTGTTTTGATTTATAGCTAAGCAAGCTTTTATTTTGATTAATCCGTAGCTTTGCTTGGGCTAATGTGTTACTTTGTAAACGGCCGACCCTTTCGGTTGATTTATAGCATAGTTATTGCTTCATGCCGTTTGTTTAACTGTTGTCATGTGTATTAAGCAATCTTAGTTACAGTGTGAGTATTATCATATGTAAGTCCTTTTAAGTTTGTTTTGATCTAGATTTGTGGTTTATAGTTACCAGTTGAATGTGGATGTATATTTAAGCTTTGCTTTTTGTGTTAACTACCATATTTTCAGGAGTGAGTGATAACTCCTTGGCCTTAGTTTTAGGTCCGAGTTCATTTTTGTCTTTTATTTCTCAAATTAAAAGTTTATTTATTATCCTTACCCTGTTCACGTGTAACTCTCATTTTCCACTGCGTTATTCACGTTTACTCTGCATTTACACGTTACAGAAGTAGTTTTTGTCATTTTGGTAACATGTTTTAGTATCATTATTTTGACGGCCTAATAACTTATTAGTTTCTCTCCAAAACAGCTTAGGGTCTTTATGAATGCCAGATAAAATATTTTGTATGTATGAATTATAATCATCCTTATACCTGGTTTTAAAATCTTTCCTGCATTGGCTGAAAAGTTCGTAGTCAAGCGAATCAAGTGTATTCTTAAATCTATTTTGGATTCAGTTTTATTTTTCCATAGGATCCTAGTTGCATTTGATACCCAGGAGGGAAACGAATTATGTTGCTTTCTTCGGTGCTGTTTTCCTGAGTTATTTAGAGGGACAAACCTAAGACTCCCTATCTTAATCACATCTAGGATATTACTGCAAATCAGATCCGGTTCAGGAATATTATTAAGAAAATCCCAATCAATATTTTAAATGAAAGTGTATAAAGCAGGAAAGTCTGCTTTTCTGAAATTAAACTTAGGTTTCTCATTTTTACAAGAAGAATAATTATAACATAGTAAAGGGACACAGATATCTAGTGCAGGATAGTAGCTGTCTTCTTTAACAATGGGGTATTCTGCTCGCTTTACTGTTAATTGAGCATTTGCTAGAACTTTATCAAGTTTTTTGTTGTGATCATTTAAAATAATGTTTCTTTGAATTAATTGGTGTTCAGCCATAAATAGATTGAGGTATGATTGTCTGTTGTTCTGATAGAAATTTTGCACATTGCAATCCTTAGAGTCACAGTTAAAGTCCCCTACAATAATGATCTTGGAATGAACATAGGTATGAATAAGATTACCGAGATTATCCATAAATCGTTTGAATGAATCAGAACGATTATTGGGAGGAATGTATATGCTAAAAATTACTGCTCCTTTATATCCAGACTGTAATAGATTAGACGAGGAGATACATAGTTTAGTGCCAATAATATCAATGCCTGAACAGTCAAAGCTAATGTCAAGTTTTTGTGCTGGAATATTTTTAGTTATAGCAATTAAAACACCACCTCCTCTGGTACGGTTACTTCTATCGCATCTAAATGATTGATAGTTGTCACCAAAAATCATTTCGTTAGTAATACTGTCGTTCAACCAAGTTTCGGAGAGACAAAAAATACTGTTCTTCATTTCAGAGATTGCCTCAACAAATGTATGATATTTTGTGCGAAGGCCTCTAACATTTTGGTACTATAGTTTTAGCTCCATGTTAAATAGAATCAGTATTACTTGTATTCCCCTCCTTGGAATCAAAAATCTGCGTTTCATGAAGTTTTCCTAAAAAAGGCTTAACTAGTATTCCTCGAGGCCACTTTTTATAGTCCAACAAGTTATCCACATCAATTCCTTCTACTTCAACATAAAAAGAAAAGTAAGTGTTAAATTTAGTTTTCAACTTTTTACACGAAACAAATTCAATTACATTAAATGAGGAGTTCAAAAAATCAATTATGTCTTTTTCAACTGTGGATAAATCCAGACGAGAGATAAAAATTCTATTCCGAGAAATTCTCTTCACATTAGCAGCTTTCAGGTATGATTTTTCCTTTAGGTTAGTGCCGATGATTTGAGTTCCTTGATATCTGGTGGTTTTTTTGTTCCCAGAGGGTGATTGTAACTCAGCACTGTCTAGATGCTGATTCGATTGCAATGGAGCATGACTGCAATCGTTATTATGAGAAGCTTCATTGGCCATGTCTCCTTTGACAGTTATATGTTTATTTAAGAGACCAGCTTGCAAAAAATTCAAGTGTATAGGTTTGGATCCCTTGGGGTCATCTAATCCCAGAGAGGGAGATCTAGCCAGATCTTGAATAGCAGCTAACATATCATTGCTGGTTTTATTGTAGTTTTCAATAAGTGAGTGCAGCTTATTCACACATTCCAATATGGAGTTGAAAACTCGCACCAAAATAGATAGACTACCTTCTTAACACTACTCTGTATATCATTTAGTATATCCATCACAGATTCTTGTGAAAGATATTGATCTTTAAAGCAAACAGTATCCTCATTTGATTCTAATAGTCAAATTTCCTTCAAATGCACTAGCTGTGAGTGAAGTTCCCATTAATAAACTATGCTTACAGTCGGAGCAACTCCATACTTCTTAAATTGCAGTGTCCAATTGAGATAGGTTTACACACTTAAAATGTAAAAACCTGCCACAAGTAGTACATGATAATTTTTGCTGTTTTCCGAAAATTCCACTGTTACATTTCCCGCATGGGCCACTTTTTCCACGTCGTTTACATAATAATAATAATAATAATAATAATAATAATAATAATAATAATGTAACAACCACCGGAGTATCCAACCAGATAAGCTAGAGGGAAAAGGAAAAACCTGAAGTTGCCCCCCAACAGGCAACAACCCAAAACGGGGTTAATGGAGTGACATAAATTAAAGGAAAAAAAATAAAATAATAATAATAATAATAATAATGAACCTAAAAGATAAAGACATAACCAAGTACCGAAAGGCTAAACTAATCGCTGGCATATAAACTATTAGAAACATAATCCCAAACTTTTTGAATTGCTTTTGAAACCCTAAAACAGGTTCCATTAATTCGAATTCGATAGTCTACGAATTTTATGACTATTATATATTCATTCATGCATGTTGTTACTTGTGGTTTGAAATATTACATACCCTATCTTAGCATTGAAAATTTCCAGTGGTACAAAAGTGATATTTAATAGCACAGGCACCCCGAATAAATGTTGACCATCTGAAGAATGTTTGTGGGTGGGTTTGTTTCTTATACAAATCTACAGTTTTATTCCGGTCTTAATTAAATTTTGCCACACTTGATCTTCAAAGCATGAGGAAGGTCGCTGTCTACATCAGATTTCGAAAAAATAACAATTATCGATAATATATCTACATTCATAATGATGGCGGGGCATATTAATAAGAAATATCGCATGACCAACAATGCAAGGCAAAGTTTGTGCAACAATAGGTATCAACAATAGTATCAACACGTAATTCAAAAACGCTATGCAGGAATCAACGATATATATCTCATGACCAATAATGCAATGCAAAGTTTGTAGTGCATAAATATGGTTCAATTTGTAACAACGCATAGAATTCCTGTTTTTCAGGCTTTTCTTAGAATTTAAAGTTAGTAGTACTTAACAGTTTCTTGAAAAACTTTAAAAATGGACATAATGGAGTGTTACAAACTATTGAGAAAGCGTGGAAAGACGATAGGGGAAGCAGTCCTTTAGCTCCGTGCTGTATTGAGCAAATGGTAAGCATGTCAATAGAAGAATCGGGGACCGCTAGACTACACAACTGATGAACGGTCAAGTTTTGCTTCAAGACATGGGATTTCAAAAAATTCAAGTGTAGATCCAAAGTAAGATTACGTGGCTAAGAAATTATTTAGGCTAGCTATGCCATACATGGAGAGGTCCATCCATTGTGAGCATTTAAAAAATTTTTTTTCTAATATTCATTATGAATTTTTACTCTATTAATTCTGAGCGTTTTCATGTGTTTATTTTTAAGATAATGTAAAATTTAATAAAAAAAAAACAGAGTCCGAGCCACGGCGGGGTTATCACCTAGCTTATTTGGTAGCACAGCAGATCCAAACATTTCATAAATATACATTTTGACTATATTGTGCGAATGCGATGCTGATAATGCTATGATTGAATGTTCGTTTCCAAGAATTATTAATAATGAGCATAAAATGATCATGAAGTGACAGAAGAAAATGGAGTCACACGTGTCTCTCTTGAGTTCCCTATTAAACGTACAGATGAGTGGCAAAAATTTATGTCTGGAAAGGAAAAAGAAAGAACGAGTATTATTGAGAGAAACTCAGTGTCACGTGGATTATGCAGAGTGAGGGACAAGAACGCAGAACGTATAGAAAATAATAAATATTTTACTATTCCGAAATAAATTAATAAATGTAAGAACGAATAGGATAAATGTCATAAGTCTTTTCGTTTATTTTACAGTAGAAGCTGATTTGCTTAAAGTTCTATGATCCGACGTTCGCTGCAACGTGGTTAATAGGGAATTTGCTGAAGATGCAATTGCCGTCGTACAGTTCCAAATAGGTTCAATGTATCGCCGCCAGAGGTCTCTTGACGCGTTGTCGACCACACCTGAGCGCTTCTACTCCGATTATCTTTGGAGAAGATATCGTTTTGACGATCCTGCTTGGACCTGAGAAAAATCAATCAACTTAGTTGCGTCGAAATATTCTTTTGTAGTGGCTATGACTGAAACAACATGTCATCCGTTACGTCAGGTAAGTTTCCTCCAAAATATATTCTCAACTTTGAAGATCAGAATTCTGGAAGAGATCTGGACTGCTCCGGGCTGCTGACTAGAAGAATCTCATGCCGATGGTCAACTGCGATGGTGTTCGTAAACGCATTCCAACGATGTCAATCGCCATAGACGTGAAGAATTTGATTCAGAAAACGTCACAGCATAGATAATTAAATCAGCAAGAATTCGGACCAAAAAAAAAAACAAATGTCGGGTAATTGACTCAACACTTAAAACCACATATACTATCACATATGATAATGTATCACCACGTTAGGGTACACTTTCCTACGTAGACAAATTAGACGTAACATTGCACTAGTCGAATAGAAAGCTCCTGAATCACTTCCGCTTTGTTGGCTTATTAAACACAAAAATAAATTACGCTTTACACAAATGCAGTAGCAGTTACTCACAACGCACAAAGCACCTACAAAGAAAACTAAGTTGCTTCACAGCGTAAGAACAATGTGACTCGTGTTTTCACTCGTAACAATTGACTTAGTATGATTGATGAGAATAAACTTTGACACTTTAGGCAACTATTTGAGATATATCATCACAACACTAAAATAATCATTTTACTGCCTACGCACACAGCAACACTCTTGGTACGGTAATTTTAATGACAAATTTGGTAGATGGGTTGTTGAAAACAATACTTAAATTGTTCGGTGTAATTTGGTTCTGGAATCGAGTAGCAAAATTGATACGGTAAATTAGATTTATATATTCACCTTCATTTAAAATGTGGGAAAGAAAGACCACTCGCACCTTTGCTTTACGCTTAAAGGAGGAAGAACAATAAATACGGAGTTCCGGCGTACGTGCAGTGATTTTCCCGCGGAAATTCGAAATGCCTTTCTAACAGACTCAAAACTGGGTTAAATCGCCGAGAAAGAAAATAAGTGCGACGGGATAAAACCTCCCGCTCCTCTTGCACAATAAGCACTTAAATAAAAAGGGTAAACGCCAATTGCGTCTACCCCTTCGACGATTCCATCTACGTCCTGTTGAAATACACTTTCAAACAGTTCGTGGCGAAAGATTTGGCTTCTCGCGTGTAGCACTGTTTTTCTACCCCGTAGCTACCGTGCGGCCACCACACAATCTCAAATAAGGCAAAGTTCCTACCGTAAATTTGCATACGTTAGGGAGGAGACGTTGCTCCGCAATCTCGTGTCGGGGACTGTCCATTTGCAGCTATCGCCGTCGCCGAGGTAGAGGGAAGTGCGTCGGCCTTCTCTTCAACTTCTCGGTGCGCAATTTCGCCGTTCAGGAAATCAATGGCTCGTTCGATGAGGGTTCTCAGCCGGCTCTCCCACTCGCTCGCACGGTTACCTCCTGGGATATTTTCTTGCCAAGCGAAGGTCGCCTCGCGGTAGACGAGCTCCGTTCGCTCGCCGGCTGCTATCCCCGTTTCTCCGTCAACTCGCCCGTAGCTCTGCGACTCCCCCGTTGTCGTTGCTTGCAACCCGCAGTTTGGAGAATCCTTTCCTCTCTCCTTATCCTCGCTACGTTGACGTTGGCGTAAGACTCGGTCATTCAATTAATGCGCCGATCACGAGCGACGCACCTTCTCCGTCGCCGACGATAGCTTTTCTGTCTCTCGTTCCTCTGTTCACGTACGTTTTTCGGAGCGACTCACTCGACGTCATCATCATCATCTCTTATTTCATCCGCCTCCGTCGCCTTTGCCCGTCGCCGACGATATCCACGTGACATGCTCGCCGGCTGCCGAGTCGCCCGAAACATATCGTTGATCAAATCGATCTGCTGTTCATCACTCACACCCCATCTTGACAACGCATCCGCGATGAAGTTTTCTGTCGCCTTGATATGTTTTAACGTGACATTAAAGTCTAGCAAGTCCTGCAAGTCCTGCTTGTAATTGGGACAATTTTGGCTGGGTCAGTAGCTTGGCCGCTGACTGGTTGTCGGTGTAAATGATTGCTAGAGTTTGTTTTAAATAATGTCTCCTAAGAGTGGCTACATGGGCTATGGCTAAAAGCTCCTTATTGTATGGCGAAAGATGAAGCTCCCCCTCTCTGAAGTGGCGCGATTCATAAGCGATCGGAAATAACTTTGATCCATATTGCTGTGTCGCTACCGCTCCTATGGCGATCAACGAAGCATCGTACATGACGTGGAGGGGTTTCTTTGGATCAAAAATTATCAAGATAGGTGGTCTAATGAATGCTTCTTAAAGATCATCGAACGCTTTTTGCTGATGGCTACCCCATATGAATGGCTCATCTTTCCGCAATAGCTGAAATAAAGGGGCCGTGATGATGGATTATCTGGGCACGAAGGCTCTGTAAAATTGGGCTGTTCCAAGAAATCTCCGAAGCTGTGACACTGTTTTGGGTACGGGCCATTCTCTTATGGCTTTAGACAGTCTCTCTTCACAGGCCTTTCCTTGTTGACTTATGTTATAGCCTAGATATTGCACGGTTTGCACCCCAAAGATACATTTGCTCTTAACTTTTGCTTTAATTTTTCGAGAGCTTGGCGCGTCATGCGGTTTAGCTGCTTCAACGATTGGGCGTAAATTAGGATGTCGTCGAAGTAGTATATTACGCCCTTGTTCAGAAACTCGCCTAGCACCTCATTCATGGCCTTCGAGAATGTTGCCGCGGCTCCTTTTAACCCAAATGGGTGCACCTTGTACTCAAATAGGCCAAAACGAGTTTTAAAAGCCGATAGGTAGGTGTCCCGCTCGTCTAGCCGTATCTGATGGTACGCTTGGAGCACATCCAATTTAGTATAATATTTCGCTTCCTGAAGCCTGTCGATCAAAGACTCGATACGAGGTATAGGATAAAGATTGTCCTTCGTCATGGAATTGAGCTTGCGATAGTCAATGCACATACGCAGAGAACCGTCCTTTTTCTTAACGAAAAGCACGAGCGAGGCATAGTAAGAGGTAGATGGAATAATTAGCCCCTTACCTACTAGTTCTCGAACGGTCCTCTGCAGCGCATCTTCTTCGTCTTGGGACAAGGGATATAGCCGAGAATTGAAAGGCGCTGCGACCTGCTCCAATTCTATCCGGTGTTGCGTTTCCCTCTTGGGCGGCAGCCCCATAGGTAGTTCCTCTCGGAATAAATCGCCAAAGTCCGAAAATAATTGTTAATGGTCACTTTGATTCTTATTGGTAGTGGCGCTATCATTTTCTTTAATGAGCATGAGATACATATGAGTGTAATCCTTCTTCCGAATTGTTTCCTTGGTTTCCTGGACGGATATGATAGCGCTGCACGGGTCTCGTTCCATTGCGGTAACCAGTGCTTTCTTCCTTTTATCATTACCCAGCATGGCCGACTCTTCCATTTAAACACTGGCTCTGTTTTACAGATCCATTAATGGCCAATTATAACGTCAAAATTATGTAACGGTAAGAGGTGAAAGTTCAATTTGTCACGATATTTGCCACTGGACACAGGCACTTGAATCGCAGACTCTGTTACTTGTTGTTTACGGCCGTCGGCGACATTGATGTAGTTCTCCAGGGCTCCGGTATCAATTAAATTCTTGTATTCATGGCGACCAATCGTTAATTTAATTACACACACACCTTTGCGATAATCGCGGTAAATAGCATTGACCGGGCTTGTTTTAGTTTTCCGTGGCTTTGGCTTACTGCGACAGTCTTTTCTCACGTGGCCCCGTTTTTGGCAGTTGTAACACACTATGTCTCTTTTTCCTCTTGTTTGCCGTTGCTTGAAGGGCTCTTTTCGTATAGCACCTAACTGCATTGGCTCCGGTTCTGAGGTGGTCCGAGATCGTACGCTTTGTACCATCTCTCGAGGTAGGATATTCCCTGCTCCATTGTCGTACATCCCTAGAGCTTAATTTTCGCTGCCATCTCTTTGGGTAATCCCTGGATCAGAAAAAACAACTTTTCTGATTCAGACGTGTCGGTTAAACCGTTAACGAGCTTGCGAAACGAAGCTACATAACTGTTTAAGTCGTTGTTTCTCAGTCTAAGTTTTAGTAGATCTGTCCGACGAGATAGTTGTGTCTGGCCCCTCGCAAAGGCTCTTAGGAATTCTGCACGGAAGAACGTCCACGTTACAAAATGCTGGCTTATATGGCTATTAAACCAGTCTTGTGCAACGCCCTTGAGGTACCAATGAATAAAACGTACGCACTCCTCGTCGGGTACGCCTTTATTATTCGCTTCGAATACAAAATTATTCAAAAACAATACCGGGTCTTCATCTGGAAGGCCCGAAAATGTGGGTAACTCCACACTATTAACTAGCCTTTGAGTTGGTGAGACGACCAGCTGTTTCAGCATCTCAGTCAACTCTGCAATAGGATTCTGCGTCGCCATGATAGCAGAAAATTTTTTATTTTTTATTTTTTTACACAAACACATTCTCACAATCGTTCTCAAACGTTCCGCTCGTTATTCAAATAATTTAACGAACGATGAAGCCCCATTAAGTACTGTCACAATGTCCAACATCTCTTCTTAATATCAGAGGGAGGGTGGGAGGGTGTGCAGGAATCAATAGAATCAGTCTTATTGGCAAGCGCCATGGCCGATGGGGGCAGCATCTGTCATGCTACGACGTCACAAAATGACGGGCATAATGGGTTTAGATTAGCGATTTTAACCTATGTGCTAAATTTAACCTGGGTGTAAGAAGATCTTGGGTGTGGCGCGAAAATTTTCATAAACAGAAAAATAAATAGAAGTTTTTTATAGAATTTTTAATTATCTTTTCTCGTAAGTTGTTTTGTTTTTCTTAATAACTGAATCCTAAAACAGTATAGCCTACTACTATTTTTTTGTACTCGTTTTTATTTATTTATTTATTTATTTTTATCATCACAATGTAAATGTACCGCGGTAATTTGATTATAGGTTCAAATGATAAAAAAGATTGAAAAATATTGGTTTAGACGATAGTTCACTTTCTAAATAACACGCCTTAAATAAAATCACTAATGCACGTGGTAAATCTGCTTATAGCTAAATAAAATCTCCTAAATCTTTCAATAAAAAATTTCAATTAAACTTTTAATCATATTATGCAGCAGAACACTGAAAGAAATAGAATGATTCAAGGCAATTTATTTTATTCAGTAATAAATGACAACAGTTGTACAGATTTTGTTAAAATTTGTTATCAGCTAATTTTGGACTACAGTATATAAATTAACAACAACAACAACAACACGCCCCTATCCTACAAAAAGGGTGGGCAGCACACGAAAAGAAAAAAAAAACAAAAACGGATCAACCCAATCATACATCGCTAATCAATCGGCGCCACACATTCCGGTCTCTGCACACCATCCCAGCTTCTTCCACGGTCATTCTCTTCTTCATGCACGCACGTCTCTTGTTCAGGCTCTCAAACCCATACAGCTTCAGATATTCATCCACCTGCTCTCTCCACTCTTTCCTTGGTCTTCCTCTTCCTCGCCTGCCAATAACATTACCAACATACAGTCGTTTCGTCAGTCGTTCCTCATTCATGCGTTCCACATGTCCAAACCACCTCAACGTTGGCTTTGCCATTACATCAGCCACACTACGTTGCATTCCACAATCGTCACTCACTACAACATTTGGAATACAGTCAAGTCTCGTAACGCCAGCTACACCTCTCAGATACCTCATTTCAACTGCATACAGTCGCTTTTTATGCTTCTCATTCCACACCCAGGTTTCACTCCCATAAATCAGAGTTGGTACCAGCACGCTCTGATAAACAGAAATTTTGGCATTCTTCGATAAACGCTCATTCCTAGCATACTTTCCAAGTGCGCCTACGACCTTCAAACCAGCATTCACTCTCCTTAATATCTCACCATCAATGCTCCCGTCCCTCTCAAACATGGTCCCCAAGTACACAAACTCATTCACTTGCTCCAAGTTCACCCCGTTCAGCTCAATCATACATCGCGTTTGTTCCTCTCCCCGCTCAAAAACGAGTACTTTCGTCTTCTCCACATTTATTCGCATATACTGCCCCTTGCACACCTCGTTCATTTTTACCACTAGTGACCTAAGATCCTCTTCACTCTCCGACAGATTACCGTATCATCAGCATACAATAAACAGCACTCTCTCTCATCGCTCACTTTCATGCCCAAGTCATTATCCCGGCTGCCCTAACACATGCATCCATGAAAACATTAAATAACCACGGGGACATCACACACCCTTCCCTCACACCTTCCTCAATCGCAAACCACTCAGATAAGCCTTCGTTTGTCCTCACACTAGCAGAGCTGTTCACATACATTGCCTTCACTCACACCATAATCTCTCAGCACTCTCACATCTTTATTTTGCATATAAATTAACAATCTGCAAAATTGTGGTGTTATTAAATCAGGATATCAAGAAATCAAGATTCAATGATGTTCAAATCTAGTCTACTTTGAAGGCCTTATTTTCATTTTCTGTATGACTCGTTCTCACAACTTTCCATCGGAGTGAAGGCTGTAAACATCAAGTGCTTATAAAAACTATCAAGAGCTCTTTTTCAGGCACGTGATCGTTTACTTCCGATAGTGAGCGCTTTATTCAATCGCTCGTGAAGATTTTTGACAGTGATCAGTGAACAAGAGGTATATGCCAAAGAAAAACACGTTATGCTTTTAGCCTTTATGTGGATTTAATAGACTTCATTGCATTTATTCTTGCATGACAATAAATGTAAATACAAGAGTATGAAATCGCAAAGATCCAATAGATCGCGTGTACGAGAAAAATCGACAGGTAAGAGAAATTAGAAACCTGAGAGAAAAGTTTAAGAAATAAGATATATAGGACACCTCATTCCTTCATAGCATATACCTTGACCTGTTCAGGGGCTTCAGGTTCATTTCAAACATATAAACCGCATTGGGAACAATCGACAAGGTGGCATACGATTTCACTGTCAGCCATTGTAATTGCAAAGTGAAAGGGTCAGGATCAAATTGAATGAGTAATCGGACTCAAAGTTTGGAAAATAATCGGAAAGTAACTACGATGGTCTTGATGATAAGCGTTTACTAAACTTTGGCGAGATCGGTGAATTTTAGATCGTGAACGAGCGCGCTCGATCGCGATCAGAATTAAAAGGACCTTTACATGGGTAAAAATATAGTTCCGTCCGTATGCCTAACCACCTCTGCAGCCACAAACGTTCCGCTCTTGTCACGTGGATTATGCAGAGTGAGGGACAAGAACGCAGAACGTATAGAAAATAATAAATGTTTTATTATTCCGAAATAAATTAATAAATATAAGAACAAATAGGATAAATGTCATAAGTCTTTTCCTTTATTTTACAGCGGAAGCTGATTTGCTTAAAGTTCCATGATCCGACGTTTGCTGCAACGTGGTTAACAGGGAATTTGCTGAAGATGCAATTGCCGTCGTATAGTCCCAAATAGGTTCAATATATCGCCACCAGAGGTCTCTTGACGCGTAGTCGACCACACCTGAGCGCTTCTACTCCGATTTTCTTTGGAGAAGATATCGTTTTGACGATCCTGCTTGGATCCAGAGAAAAATCAATCAACTTATTTGCATCGAAATATTCTTTTGTAGTGGCTACGACTGAAACAACATGTCATCCGTTACGTCAGGTAAATTTCCTCCAAAATATATTCTCAACTTTGAAGATCAGAATTTTGGAAGAGATCTGGAATGCTCCGGGCTGCTGACTAGAAGAATCTCATGCCGATGGTCAACTGCGATGGTGCTCGTAAACGCATTCCAACGATGTCACTCGCCATACACGTGAAGAATTTGATTCAGAAAACGTCACAGCATAGATAATTAAATCTGCAAGAATTCGGGCCAAAAAAACAACAAATGTCAGGTAATTGACTCGTAATTAAAACCACATATACTATCACATATGATAATGTATCACCACGTTAGGGTACACTTTCCTACGTAGACAAATTAGACGTAACACTGCACTAGTCGAATAGAAAGCTCCGGAATCACTTCCGCTTTCTTGGCTTATTAAACACAAAAATAAATTACGCTTCACACAAATGCAGTAGCACTCACTCACAAAGCACAAAGCACCCAAAAAGAAAACTAAGTTGCTTCACAGCGTAAGAACAATGTGACTCGTGTTTTCACTCGTAACAATTGATTTAGTATGATTGATGAGAATAAACTTTAACACTATAGCCAACTATTTGAGATATATCATCACAACACTAAAATATCCACTTTACTGCCTACGCACACAGCAACACTCTCGGTACGGTAATCTTAATGACAAATTTGGTAGATGGGTTGTTGAAAACAATACTTAAATTGGTCGGTGTAATTTGGCTCTGGAATTGAGTAGCAAAATTGATACGGTAAATTAGATTTATATACTACTGTTTATAAAAATCGCAACACCCTGATGGATTGGTCTAATCTATATGCAATTTGCAATATTTGCATACAATGGGTCAGAGTATAAATGATTAGATTTTCAGAGTAATTGCTTGAAAGAACACCATGCCTCGACGACGACGAAGGGTACCATATCAACAGCTGACAAACTTTGAAAGAGGACGCATAATTGGTCTGCGTGAAGCGGGATGGTCGTATCGTGACATTGCTGCTCGTGTAGGACGTAATGCAACGACAATTATGCGTGAATGGAGGCAGTGGAGCGAAGAGAACAGGGCACACCGAAGACCAGGCTCAGGAAGACCAGGCACGACGACACCGCGAGATGACAGACACGTCTATCGCATGTGTGTAGCAGATCGTACAGCCACTTCCACAGTGTTAGCACAACAGTGGGGTGCTACAGTAGGCAGGACAATGTTCACCAGACATGTCCCCAATCGAACATGTGTGGGACAGGGTTGCTCATCGATTGGCTCGTCAGACTCCTGCAGCAGCAACTGTGGATGAACTGTATACCCGTGTAGACAGAGCATGGCAGGACATTCCCCAGGCCCTTATTCAGAGCTTGTTTGACTCAATGCCACGACGTTTAGAGGCTGTAATTGCATCCCACGGTGATTTCACCCGATACTAATGTGACAATAAAACGCATTGTATTGACCTGAAAATCTAATGGTTTCTTTTCTGACCCATGATATGCAAATGCTCCAAATTTAATGCAGATTGGGCTATTCCATCAGGGTGTTGCGATTTTTATAAACAGTAGTGTATATTCAATTTCATTTAAAATGTGGGAAAGAAAGACCACTCGCACCTTTGCTTTACGCTTAAAGGAGGAAGAACAATAAATACGGAGTTCCGGCGTACGTGCAGTGATTTTCCCGCGGAAATTCGAAATGTCTTTCTAACACACTCAAAGTCAGGTTAAATCGCCGAGAAAGAAAATAAGTGCGACAGGATAAAACCTCTCGCTCCTCTTGCACAATAAGCACTTAAAGAAAAAGGGTAAACGCCAATTGCGTCTTCCCCTTCGACGATTCCATCTACGTCCTGTTGAAACAGTTCGTGGCGAAAGATTTGGCTTCCCACGTGTAGCAGAGACATTCTACCCCCGTAGCTACCGTGCGGCCACCAAACAATCTCAAATAATGCAAAGTTCCTACCGTAAATTCGCATACGTTGAGGAGGAGACGTTGCTCCGCAATCTCGTGTCGGGGACTGTCCTTTGCCGCCATCGCCGACGTAGAGGGAAGTGCGTCGGCCTTCTCTTCAACTTCTCTGTGCGCAATTTCGCCGTTCAGAAAATCAATGGCTCGTTCGATGAGGGTTCTCAGCCGGCTCTCCCACTCGCTCGCACGGTTACCTCCTGGGATATTTTCTTGCCAAGCGAAGGTCGCCTCGCGGTAGACGAGCTCCGTTCGCTCGCCGGCTGCTATCCCCGTTTCTCTGTCAACTCGCCCGTAGCTCTGCGACTCCCCCGTTGTCGTTGCTTGCAACCCGCAGTTTGGAGAATCCTTTCCTCTCTCCTTATCCTCGCTACGGAGACGTTGGCGAAAGACTCGGTCATTCACATTATTGCGCCTATCACGAGCGATGAACCTTCTCCGTCGCCGACGATAGTTTTTCTGTCTCTCGTTCCTCTGTTCACGTACAGTACGTGTTTCGGAGCGACTCGCTCGACGTCATCATCGTCTCTGACGTCATCCGCCTCCATCGCCTTTGCCGGTCGCCGACGACATCCACTTGACACTCAGAGTATTAGTCAGTATTAGTAGTTAAAACAGAAAAAGCTATACGGGATTTGAAAATATATGAAGAACGGGAGTATCGAATAGAGCAAGAGGGGATAAGAGCTATGTCAAGCGTAAGAAAAACTTGGGTCTAACGGCCATATTCACGACCTAGTAGCAAACCGCGTCTTAGTATCAAAAGTGAGTAGCAGCAAAAAACGGTATTCACGACGACATAAACTGCGTATCACGTCTCAGAAATGACGTCAACTTCGTCGCAAATCTGAGACGGAGAAAAGTAGGTGGCAAGACTAGTATCAGAAGCGGCGCATGCGCAGAAGTTGCTGTTTGGCTACATCCGCCACATCGAACCGCCATTTGTTCTAGTTCGCTTTATAGCGCCAAATCGACTAAACTTTCGTAGATGAGGTGAGTCGAAAATAAGTATTGTGTCGTTCATTAAATACAAAAGGAAATTATAGTTATATCAGTGGTGTAGAAAAGCAATGCATTCTAACATTTCCATTCCAAAATAATACGAAACGTGAACATGTAGTGCTGCAGACTGAGCAATTCAATACTGAAATTATGTTTTTCTTCCGGCCAGCGAGGTCATGTGATGTTGTTACAAAAAAGCCCGTCTCAAAAGTGAGTAGCTGTAAACCGGTCTCAGATTGAAATGGTGAATAGCAGCAAAAAACTGAACCTAGTATCACTTGATACGCAGTTTGCTACTAGGTCGTGAATATGGCCGTAATTATCCAGTGCTGTTGCCCGGTGGTGAAGGGTGATACCATTTTAATCTGAGACAAGTCAACAAGAGTTTAAATAAAGTCCCGATATATCACCTATAATTCCTGTTTTTCGGATTTTTCTTTGAATGGATAGTCCCTTCGCTCTGTGTATTATTGATTGAGTTATTATTTAACCAATTTTCAGTGATAATTTAAGTTCAATGAGATTTATTGAAGTATTGCGATTGGAAAAAACCGTTTCCTAGAAACATTTTCTACAATTTACAACTTTCTGCTTACCTACAAGTGTAATTATCCCGGGCAACGCCTTTCGTCTTTCTATGAATATAACTTTCATTATATACAACTGCATCATTTATGCTCATAATAATTCTTGGAAACGAACGTTCAATCATCGCATTATCAGCATCTCAGTTTCCAAAATTTTCACATTCACACAGAATATAGTCAAAATGTATTTTTATGAAATGTATTTTTATTTTTGGATCTGCTATGCTACCAAATAAGCTAGGTGATAACCCCGCCGTGGCTCGGACTCTGTTTTTTTTTATTAAAGTTTACAATATCTTAAATATAAACATATGCAAACGCTTAAAATTAAAACAGTAAAAATTCATAATGAAAATTCGAAAAAAATTTTTTAAATGCTCACAATAGATGGACCTCTCAAAGTATGCCATTGTTAGTCTAAATAATTTCTTAGTCACGTAATCTTACTTGATGCTTGATGTCGTTGCAACTCCCACTCTGCTCTCGATGTCTTGGCCATTCATCACTTTGTGCCGAAAATCATCCACAAATCTGTGTAGTCTAGCAGTCGCCGATTCTTCTATTGACATGCTTACTATTTGCTCAATACAGCACGGAGCTCAAGGGCTGCTTCCTCTGTCGTCTTTCCACTCTTTCTCAATTGTCTGCTAACTCTCCATTATCTCCAGTTACTGAAAGCGCTATAGAAAGAAGACACCCCCGCCAAGAATAAGAGAGGTCGGAAGAGACCAAGAGAATGAGGAGAAAGTGAAAAGAGGAGGAAGGAAGAGAGAAGAAAAATTTCTAGGAGAGCGATTTTGGATTCCGAGTAGAACGGATCAGAAAAGTAAGAGGAGAGGTACTTCAAAATACGATGGAATTAAGAAGGAGACAGTGAAGCACACGAAGGAGTTTGAAGAACGGAGAGAGAAAAGAAATGTACGTGAATGGAGAGACAGAACGTTTAGACATTGGTGCCAGCGACGAAAGGAAGCCAACGGGGTTTTAACGGAAGAAAAGACTCGAGCACGCGGCTTGGAGGAGAGTGCAGTCTTGAATACGGAGACGACGGCTGGCGTGCGCAAAGAGAAACGACACGCCGAGAGAGTTCCATCCGAGGAAATTTCAACGGAGACGTATTGCGAGCAGGCGGCATTGCGCGAAGTGGCGCCAGATTCCGCGTTTTGCCCGGCTTGCGTTGAAACCAGATCCCGACGACGTTCACGTGAGTGCGCTTCCCTTTGCTTATTAATTAATTAATGTGTGCAAGTTTTCAGTATCATAACTATTGGAATAATTAATTTAATGGAAAAGTTATTTAGCATGTGAACATTAGCTGATTTCTAATACTTGTATTATTTTTATTGCATGTGAACATTAGCTGCTCCAATTTCACGAGCTTCTCTATGGTCTACGGACATTAGCCAGTGCTTCCCAAGTTCCTGTCGAATCGTGCTGCCATCGTACCCACACTTACCGTAGGACCGACGTCCGACGTACCTGCTATGCTTATTATAAGTAAGTGACAAATTTTGTTTCGTTCGGCCACGTTAACGACTTCGCTAGCGCCTTCGTTTGGGCTATTATAGATTAGAGCTAATTCTGCTCTTTGTATCTTCCCTATTAGGAAGGAGCCCCCACCCTCCTCATGGTGGGCTTAGGACCTTTCTCGGTTATTGTGGTCAACGTGCAAAATACAAGCCTTAACGATGTGATGGCTTCCGCCGAAGCGGCTTACATGATTGCGTTCAAGATTAACTTACGATATCAGCCCTGTTAAAGACTTACTTACTTGTCAAGTTTAATCTTATAATCAGCCTTAACTATTCTGTGTATCATACAATTATTCATTTATTAAAGTTATTTTTTTAATTAAAATGCTCGCCCTCTTTCTCTGCTGTCACATGCACAGAGGCTTGCCGGAAAGCCGTGACACTTGTAGAGGTCCATCATTGTGTGCCTTTAAAACAATGTTTATGGAATATTCATTAAGAATTTTTACGGTATTAACTCTAAGCGTTTTAATGTGTTCATTTTTAAGATATTTTAAAATTTAATCAAAAAATAAAAGAGTCAGAGCCACGCCAGGGTTTTCACTTAGCTTATTTGGTAGATCCAAATATTTCATAATAATTCATTTCGAATATATTGTGTGTGATTGTGAATATTATGGAAGGCGATACTGATAATTCGATGATTGAACGTTCGTTACCAAGAACTATTAATAATGTTCATAAAATGACGATGCCGTGACCGCATATAAATAAGGCAGCGTCTATTGAGGAGGAAAAGGAGTCATATGTGTCTGGAGTCACGTGTATCTCCCTTGAGCTCCCTATCAAACGTCTAGACGACTGGCAAAAATTTGCCTGGAATGTAAAGAGAAAGAACGAGTGTTGGTTAGAGATACTCTGCAGCTAAAACAGAAAAAGCTATACGGGCCTTAGAAAAATCTATACAACGGGAGTTTCAAATAGAGCAAGAGGGTATAAGAGCTTCTACATTAAAGGCAAGATGGTGAACATGCCGGGTGCTGAAGATGGATATCATTTTAATCTGAGGCAATTCAACAACAGGCTAAATAAAGTCCCGGTATATCACCTAGAATTCCTATTCTTCGCATTTTTCTTAGATTTTTCTTAGTTAGCAGACTATTGAGAAAGAGCTTTAAGACGACAGAGGAAGCAGTGCTTTAGCTCCGTGCTGTATTGAGCAAATGCTAAGCATGTCAGTAGAAGAATCGGCGACCCCTAAACTACACAGTGATAAATGGTCCATGAATGAAGTTTTGCTTCAAGACATCGAGAGCAGAGTAAGGATTGGAACAACATCAAGTGTACATTTACAACATCATGTAGTCAGATTACGTGACTAAGATATTATTTAGGTTAGCAGCGGCATTCATGCAGAAGTCCATCCATTGTGAGCATTTAAATATATTTTTTTTCGACTTTTCATTATGAATTTTTACTGTATTAATTCTAAGCGTTT
The DNA here is from genome assembly GCA_023313115.1 of Rhysida immarginata. Classification (NCBI taxonomy): domain Eukaryota; kingdom Metazoa; phylum Arthropoda; class Chilopoda; order Scolopendromorpha; family Scolopendridae; genus Rhysida; species Rhysida immarginata. Next base: position 175,689 of record JAHWFO010032239.1, read on the forward strand.
TCATGTGTTTATTTTTAAGATATTGCAAAATTTAATCATAAAAACAAGGAGTCCGTGCCACGCCGGGGTTATCACCTAGCTTATTTGGTAGTATATCTGATCCAAGCTTTTCATAAAAATACATTTTGACTATATTTTGTGTGAATGTGAATATTTTGGAAACTGAGATACTGATAATGCGATGATCAGGCAGCGTCTATTGAGGAGGCAAAGGAGTCACACGTGTCTCCCTTGAGCTCATTATCAAACGTCCAAACGACTGGCAAAAATTTATCTGTCGCAAAGGAAAGAGAAAGAACGAGTATTGGTCAGAGAAACTCTGCAGGTAAAACAGAAAATGCCTTGCGGACATTGAAAACATCTGAACAACGGGAGTTTCGAATAGAACAAGAGGGTATACGAGCTTCCACGTCAAATGCAAGGGAAACTTTAAAAGAAAGATGGGTCCAAAGTATCCAGTTATGTTCCCCGGTGGTGATGATGGACATTGTTTTTGTCTGAGGCAAGTCAAGAAGAAGATGAAACTCGGTAGAATGGGTAGTCCATTCGCTCTGCGTTGTATTACTTTAGTTATTATTTAAGTTTTTGAGATTGTTCTGTTTACCTACATGTGTAATTATCCCGGGCAACGCCGGGTCCTCTGTTAGTCTTATATATTCGTCCATAACATGTCGTTCCAAGTCGTTTGACATGTTACATGCACCAATGGTGCCAACAATGGTGTCAACACGCAATGCACCATCACTATGCAAGGATCAACAATATATATCTCATGTCCAACAATGCAAGACAAAGTTTGTGCAACATAGATAAGTTTCAATTTGTAACAGTGCATAGAATTCCTGTTATTCAGGCTTTTCTTAGAAAAGAGAGTTCTTAGTACTTAATTTCTTGAAAATCTTTTAAAATGATCAGTAACTGGAGATAATGGAGAGTTGGCAGACTATTGAGAAAAGGTGGTAAGACGACAGAGGAAGCACTCTTTAGCTCCGTGTTGTATTGAGCAAATGGTAAGCAAGTAAATAGATGAATCAGCGACTGCTAGACTACAAAAATTGATGAATGGCCAAGTTTTGCTTCAAGACATCGAGAGAAGAGTGGGAATTGCAGCAACATCAAGTGTACATCTAAAGTAAGATTACGTGAGTAAGAAATTATTTACACTAGCAATAATTTGGAGAGGTCCGTCCATTGTGAGCCCTAAAAAAATTTTTTTTCGAATTTAGATAAAGACCCGGTATATCACCTAGAATTCCTGTTTTTCTTATTTTTCGTAGAATGGATAGTCCATTTGCTCTGTGCGGTATGGATTGAGTTATTATTTAACCAATTGGGAGTCCATTTGCTCTTTCTTCTTTGGGAAGTGGTGAAAGTCGCAATGTGCAAAGTCTTTCATTTTTGAACTGCAATTTTTCATCTTTGAACTGTAGGCGCTGCAACGCCTCTTGTTTGTGGTGACTCGTGTGCGGGCGGACGTTATGGTACTCCAGAAGAGGGTCCAAAGCTGCCATTCAATCCTGGTGTCGACAACAACTCCGGAATTCCTCTCCGACGGGTTCACCCAACTAGACACGCGTTGGCGCAATGTGTGGAAAGGGATGGGATCTATGTCGAAAAGTGAATAGTGCATTAAATACAGAACAAATGTGAGTATAAGATGCAAAAAGAATTTTGAAAATCGATTAACAAATAAAAAGGTTACAGCCATGGTGACCTTATTTATTAATCGCCCCTACGTATCGCAATTATTAATTTTTTTTTTTTAATGTTGCTCATTACTTTCTATATGCCCCTCGTATTAGACTTCTTACAACTTTATCTTTTCGTTAACTTTTTATTTTATAAGCAGTTTGAATCACCACGTACCATTAAATAGTTCAAAGGATTATACACTGAGTGAGCATATTATTATGACCACCTGACATGTTTATGCAAATCGCGCACGGACGTCGCCACAATGTTGCTAGCGGGCCGGACCAATATGAAAAGGGTAGCTGAGTGTCGTCGACAACAGTAGACGTGTTCCATTCTTCAACTATGGGTAAACGACGCGATTGATCAGCCTTCGAACGCCGGATGATTTTGGGTGCTCGGAGTTATGGAGAGAGTATCAGCGAAACAGCAGCATTCGTGGGGTACTCAAGAGCAGCAGTCGTTAAAGTATTTAAAAAATGGACGGTTAGCCAGAAGACGGGGTCTGAACGTTTGCGTTGTGGCCTCCCGAGGATGGTTGATGATCGGAGATAACAGAGACTGTCACGACTGGTAAAGGATAACAGAAGGGCAACTGTGCATCAAATCATTGCTGACCTTAATCAGGGGTCCTCCAAAACGGTCTATAAATGCACTGTCTGCCGCACACTGCATTGCATGGGATACGGAAGCCGAAGACCTGTCCGCACACCTTTGCTGTCTGCAGCCAACAAGCGGAAACGACTCCAATTCGCTCAGAAGCACAAGGACTGGACTATCGAGCAGTGGAAACAAATCATGTGGTCTGACGAGTCACGATTCCAGTTACATCATGCAGACTGCCGCGTGATAATCTGGCGGAAACTGCACGAAAGCATGGATCCCGCATGCATGAGTACAACCCTTAAGGCCGGTGCGGGCAGTGTTACGGTCTGGGGAATGTTTTCCTGGCATGCGTTGGGTCCGTTAATACGTGTTGAACAACGTCTGGATGGCACAGCATACCTCCGTATCGTCGCCGATCAAGTCCACCCTGTCATGTTGATGGCGTACCCCAATGGAGATGGCTACGTCCAGCAAGATATTGCGCCATGCCACAGAGCTCGTATTGTGCAGATGGTTTCCAGGAATATGAAGGGGATTTTACCTTATTTCGGTGGCCACCACAATCCCCATATCTCACTCCAATTGAACATTTGTGGGACGAAGTCGAACGAACCATCAGACGGCTGGATCCACCACCAGCCAATCTAGCACAACTAGACAGTGCTATCCATCAGGCTAGGTGTCAGATTCCTCCCACCACCTTCCAACATCTCGTGAAAACAATGCCACGAAGAATCACCGCAGTATTAAAGGCAAAAGGTGGCCCAACGAGATACTGACAGGGTGGTCATAATAATATGTTCAGTCAGTGTATGTTAAACTAGCAGAGGACCCGGCGCTGCCCGGAGTAATTACACTTGTAGGTAAACGGAACAATCTCAAAAAGTTAAATTATAACTCCCAATTGGTTAAATAAGAATTCAATCAATACAACACATTGTGAAGGGATTATCCATTCTACGAAAAATCCGAAAATCAGGAACAATGATACCAGGACTTATTTAAACTCTTCAACACAGATGATATACCAGGACTTATTTAACCCCTTCTTGAGTTGCCTCATATTAAAACAATGTCCATCATCACCATCAGGGAACATCACTAGATCCACTGGACCCAGCTTTTTTCTTACCCTTGATGTAGAAGCTCTTATACCTTCTTGCTCTATTCGAAACTCCCGTTGTTCAGATGTTTCCAATGACCGTATAGCTTTTTCTCTTTCAGCTGCAGAGTTTCTCTGACCAATACTCGTTCTTTCTCTTTCCTTTCCACACACAAATTTTTGCCAGTCATCTGGACGTTTGATAGGGAGCTCAAGGTAGACACTTGTGACTCCTTTGCCTCCACAATAGATGCTGCCTTATTTATGTCCCGTTTCTGCATCATCATTTCATGCTCTGTATTAATAATTCTTGGAAACGAGCGTTCAATCATCGCATTATGAGCATCTCAGTTTCCAAAATATTCACATTCATACAGAATGTGGTCTAAATGTATTTTAATGAAATGTTTGGATCTGCTATGCTACCAAGTAATGTAGATGAAAACCCCGGCGTGGCTCGTAACTCTTTGTTTTTTTGATTAAATTTTGCAATATCTTAAAAATAAACATATGGAAACGCTTAAAATTAATTTAATAAAAATTCATAATGAGAATTCGAAAAAAAATTTTTTTAAATGCTCGTAATGGATGGACCTCTCCAAGTATGCCACTGCTAGCCTAAATAATAATTTCTTAGTCACGTAATGTTCAGATGTTCAATTCCTGCTCTCGATGTCTTGAAGCCAAACTTGGTCATTTATCAGTTTGTGTAGTCTAGCGGTCGCCGATTCTCCTACTTACTTGCTTGCCATTTGCTCAATACAGCACGGAGCTAAAGGACTGCTTCCTCTGTCGTGTTTCCACTACTTCTCAATACTCTGCTAACTCTTTATTGTCTCCAGTTACTGATCATTTTTAAAGATTTTCAAGAAATTGTAAAGTAAGGAGCAAGTATCATGACCTCCTTTATTATTACAGATTTGTCTTACTAAATAATATCCATTGTTGCTTCTGGCATTTCTCAATATCGCCATGGTGCTGTTTAACCACTCTCTCTGAACCCAACAAGGAAGGTTACATTGTTGCTTCGACTAAGAAGAACACGGATTTTTCAATGTCTTTTTCGTTAGCTACTATGGTTGCCTTAATGATTCACGTTTTAAGGGGGATAATTATACAAATAAATAAATAAATAAATAAATAAATAAATAAAAATCGTTACTAAGCACTCTCAATTCTAAGAAAAGCCTGAATTCTATGCATTGTTGCAAATTGAAACTTATTTATATTGCACAAACTTTGCCTTGCATTGTTGGTCATAAGATATATATTGTTGATCCCTGCACAGTGTTGGTGAAGTGCGTTTTGATACCATTGTTGATACCTTATGTTGCACAAACTTTTCCTTGTATTATTGGTCATAAAATATATATTGTTAGTCCGTGCAGATTGATTTTGAATTGCGCGTTGACACCATTCTTGATAACTATTGTTCAACAAAATTTGCCTTGCATTGTTGGTCATGCGATCCTCTTATTAATATGCACTGCCATCATCTATACATATAATCTATACATATATTTAGAACCTGTGTCTGTACATAGAACAAATTTAAGAAATTCTTATGCGACAGCTTTTACTAACACTACCAGAAGCCAAAACGAACATTTTTTAGAATTTTTGTCTGTCTGTCTGTATGTTTGTTTGTTACCTCATCACGCAGAAACTACTGCATGAAAATTAATGCGGTGTTCATAGTCGCATTGTTTTTGGTGTAATTTGAAAACTGGTGTATGTTTTATGGTGATACGCCTTCTATAAGCCGAGTTCTAGCATAAACACTCTTAAGCTGGTGGTTGAATAAAAGCTAACATGCCGTCAAGGTATACTTTAGTTCACAAAACAAACAACTAAGTAACAATACAGACTTTTTGCAACCTCAAACGATATGCGAAATACGAAAGGCGAAATACGAAGTGGCATTTTGGTCATGTGACTGCTATGTACCGTTTGGTCATGCCAGGTTTTGTCGAACGAAATACGAAAATTCTAAAACATTTCGTTGCCAACTTTGGTAACCAAATTTGTCGTCGCGCATGCGTGCTGCGCGCAACCTCCACGCGTACAATTAAAACCTGATGTTGGTAGTATCGAAAATCTGGAATTTCTTTTTTTCTTATTTCGCGGATGCAAAAACTCTCAAAACGAAATACGAAAGGAGTAAGATGAAATGTCACCTTTCGAATTTCGCTTTTCGTATTTGACATATCGTTTGAGTTTGCAGAAAGTCTCTTATGTATTATGTGTTCAGCAACACATGCGAAGCATTACCTGACAGTTTTGTTAAGTTTGGACTATAGCCAAACTCATGCAATAAAGCAGGCAAAATCGACTCATAGTAAAACTCTGGATTACTAATGTACGACAATTACCTTCCGCAATGCTAGCAGCTAATACCGGTTGTTGATTGGTTGGGTTGAGGTCACGTGTGTTTTTTTAGTCATCTCTGGCCCAGACATTTATACATTTATTAACGTTTATTATTTTAAATTGTTTTAAATATTGAAAACAAATTTAAAGGAAAAATAATAATTACAAAAAAATGGTTTCATGCAAACGAATTAATCTTACTCCTGTTTCTGCATGACCTAAACGAGCACGATTGCGACGTCCAGCAGAAAGCTAACCAGAACGTATTCAGCGTTCGGAGTCAAGTGACTCGCGTTTTGGATGCTAATACAGAGCGATCCAAAACTCAAGCACATTGGAGTAATAATAAAAACAAGATGACATTAAATAATACAATTTACTACTATTTAATATGTATTTACACAACACATCTATATTTTTTTACAACAGATGCTCAAAGTATAAAAGTTTCAAAGCAGCCGATGAAACTTTTCAACTATTACATTATTTACAGACAATCGAATTTGGATGTGCGTGACTTATAGAAACTGAAATGCTGTGTTACGGTCTGAACAGAGAAGTGGAAAACGTGAACGTCGTTTGAGTGCCGACCGGTCTCGCAACGCAGAAGCCCGAAGTGTGGAAATTCAAGAAGATCGTGAAATTCCTTTTCTCTCTGACTGTACGCGGCATAAAATATCACGATCTCTGGCCACTGATGAGGAACGGGAATTGCATTTGTCTGCTGAGCGTTTCAGCCATGAACATTCGCGTCTATTGGAGACAAAAGGCAGCATAAGCTTTGGTTGTCTGCCACCCGGCGTCGGTACCATGAGAGACGAAATGCTGCCGTTTGCAGGAAGTGCGTCATTCCATTTGCAGGTTGTTTTAACGAGTCGATGATTTACGAACCTGAAGAGCTGAGGTAGTTAGAAAAAGTAGAAAACGGATTTGATTACGATTCACTAATTAAGTATTCCAACTATTCTTAACAAGGCCTTATGGACGATATATGAACATATTGTCGTGCCTTCAAGTGGAAGAGATAACTAAAGGGAATGTGCTGTTCTTCAGGGAAGGTTCGACTAGAAAGAATCCAAGAACTACCTGCGCAGGACTGTACCAGAGCCATTGAGAACATCTTGAATCGAAACACTTTTTGGATTGCATAGCGCTTTTCAAATGACTTTTTCGGAGCAAATTAGATCACTGAAAACGCATTTTTGCCCACATTCAAAATACAGAGTCAAGATTATCATTTAATTGGCTTTTGTAACCGAATACCCAGACGAGGTAAATGCTATGCGTCAACATATTTGTAAATTGAACGCTGAATTAGTAAGTGGGTTGCAAAATATATTCCATTGTGTGAACCCGTATGTTAACAGCTTCAAAGTAGCACTTGATTCTGTTCCCAATGATGAACAGAATAACTATAGTTTGTAATTGCTGCCGACAAAACACTAACAGGAGCTCACCCAGCAACGAAGTAGCCTTCCTTTTGATCCTTTTGATAGAAGGGATATTGTTTTACGTACACTTGATGATCGTCTTCAAAGGATCTGCAAAATACATTGCGCCTATGGTTCGTTCCAGTGCCCTTTAATGTTTTATCGAGTCGAAGATGGCTATATTTTCCTTTTAAAATTTTGACCAACAAATAGGAGTTTACAAATTTCAACAAGAAAACTTCCGTTATGCAGTACTACAGTTTTATAACCCAGTTGGGTGAGAACGAGCGTATCCATCTACAAAGATTTCACGGACTTTTCAGTCAGTGTTTGGTAGATATTTACGCCAAAATTGAAACTGAGTGGTTGATTTTCAACCGCAATAATCAACGACAATTACATGCGGAAAATTACGTTGACATTAGAGACGGTTAGCAGCGAGATACTGATGCTGAAAACGTAGACAGAATGGAGATTCTCTCATCCACATTCACTGGAATCCTGGATATAGGCACGAGCGCACTCAAGATGCTTTCTGCGATGTTCGTAAATATGGTGGAGCAGATTTATTTATTACCATGACGGCCAATAGTAAGTGAGCTAAAATAAACACCAACTTGCTTCCTGGGCAGGCATCGTATGACAAGAACGACTTGATTTCTTGGTTTTTTCATTTAAACCAGAAGCATCTGATAGAATTTCTCACAAAAGAGAAAGTATTTGGAGCTGCCTGATGCTACATGTGCTCAATAGAATGGCAAAAACATGGTTTATCACACTCTTAATCTTTTGTGGCTCGAAGAGAAGATTAGGCTGAACCAAATTGATCGACTCATTAGAGCGGAATTTCCAACCCTGAAAGTGATTCCATTCTACACAAAAATCAACATGATTAATGGCTCCTGTAACATATTGACTACATGTTCATCTTGGATGCAGGACGGTCGTTGCACGAAGAGAGTTCCTAAAGATTTCTTGAGCCAATCTGTGGCTGGTGAAAACATGACGCATCCTGTCAACGCTGCACGACTCAAGAAAGTGGATTCACAGCTGAGGTAAATATCCGCGGCCAGACTATTGTGGTAGATTAAAGGCGGATAGTACCATACACGCCATTGCTTTCGCCAGCATTTGAAGCTGACGTAAACGTCGAATACTGCGGTAGCTTGGAGAGTTTTCAAACTAATTACTAAAAATCGGAGAAGGTGTATTGCCTGAATCAAATGGTCTTCTGACTCTACCAGAGAGCCTTAAAGTAGTATCGCTGCAAATTAATATTATTGAAGCGGTGTTCCTACTGGGCTGTGATGCTGGTGAGGTACTTTTCATATCCCATATACCCCTCTTTCCAAATAAATTTCACTTTCAATTTAAGCGCATGCAATTCCTAGCTAGCATCTGTTTTGCTATGACCATTAAGAAATCGCAAGGGCAGATACTCCGGGTCACTGGCCTCGCTCTCAGAACCAGCTGCTTCTTGCACGGTTAGTTATATGTAGCCTGCTCTCGGTCACTAGATAATCTGTTCATAGCAGCCTCTATGGGAAAAACGGAAAACGTTGTTCATACAGAATTCCTGTAAATAATTGGAGAATTAAGCTAAGTGATAATAAACGTGTTGGCTTACCGCTTTTATTCTGTTTTATGTTCTTTGTATGTGTTCCTTTGTGTCAATAAAGAATATTTGTATTGTATTCAATTATACAAAAGTTATAGAGAAGTACTTATACATATAATAATTTATATACTTTCCAACTTTTTTAAAACTATGTTCTGATTTAGAGATTTTAAATATCCACGCAGATGAAATCGCGGGCAACAGCTAGTCATGAATATCGATTTAGTAACGATATTTATTATTTTTTTGAAATATGTGGTATCAGTGACCTTCCTCATTCTTTGAAGGTCAAGTGTGCTAAACTTCATCAAAACTGGAATAAAACTAGATTTGTATAAGAAACAAACAAACACACATCTTTCTTTATATAGTTAGACTAGCAGAGGACCCGGCGTTGCCCGGGATAATTGCGTTTGTAGGTAAACAGAACAACCTAAAAAAGCTAAATTAAACCACCAAATTGGTTAAATAATAACTCAATCACTATAATATAGAGCGAAGGGACTATCCATTCTAAGAAAAATCCGAAAGACAGGAATTTACCTCTTCACTGAAACAATTCATTATAGGCGATATACTGGGACTTTATTTACAGAAAAAAAAATTTTTAAAGGCTCACATTGGATGGACCTCTCCAAGGATGCCTTCTAGTCTAAATAATTTTTTACTCGTGTAATCTTACTTTAGATGTACACTTGATGTTGTTGCAATTTCTTTTCTTCTTTCGATGTCTTGAAGCAAAAATTGGCCATTCATTACTTTGTGTAGTCTAGCGGCGCCAATTCTTCTATTTACTTGCTTACCATTTGCTCAATACAGCACGGAACTAAAGGAGTGCTTCCTCTATCATCTTTCACTCTTTCTCAATAGTCTGCTAACTCATTATCTCCAATTACTGATCATTTTTAAAGATTTTCAAGAAATTGTTAAGTACTAAGAATTCTCTTTTCTAAGAAAAGCCTGAATAACAGGAATTCTATATTGCACAAACTTTGCCTTGCATTGTTGGTCATGACATAAATTGTTGATCCTTGCATAGTGTTGGTGCATTGCATGTTGACACCATTGTTAATACCTATTGTTGCCCAAACTTTTATTTGCATTGTTGGTCATGAGATATTTCTCATTAATATGCCCTGCCATAACCATGAATATCGATTTTTTTATCAATAATTATTATTTTTCGAAATCTGAGGTAGACAGTGACCTTCCTCATGCTTTGAAGGTCATGTATGCGAAATTTTATCAATATCGGAATAATATTGTAGATTTGTATAAAAAACAAACAAACAAACCCATAAACAACAAACAAACATCCTTCGTTATATATATAGAAGATAGAAAGATAGATTTTTGGAAACGAACGTTCAATCATCGCATTATCAGCATCTCAGTTTCCAAAATATTCACATTCACACAGAATATAGCCAAATGTATTTTTATGAATTGTTTGAACCTGCTATGTTACCAAATAAGTTAGGTGATAATTTCGGCGTACTGGGACTCTTGGTTTTTCTGATTAAATTTTGCAATATTTTAAAAATAAACACATGGAAATGCTTAAAATTAATACAATAAAAATTCAGAATGAAAATTCAAAAAAAAAAAATTTTATATGCTCACAATGGATGGACCTCTAGCCTAAATAATTTCTTAGTCACGTAATCTTACTTTAGATGTACAGTTGATGCTGCAATTCCCACTCTGCTCTCGATGTCTTGAAGCAAAACTAGGCCTTTCATCACTTTGTGTGGTCTAATGGTCGCCGATTCTTCTATTGACATGCTTACCATTTGCTCAATACAGCGAGGAGCTAAAGGACTGCTTCCTCTGTCATCTTTCCTCTCTTTATTAATCGTCTGTCAACTCTCCATTATCTCCAGTTATTGACCATTTTTAAAGATTTTTAGAAAATTGTTAAGTACTAATATAAGGGTTTTCTAGGGTCAGTTATATCGAATAGATAATTTAGATTTTGGAATGAGGTTCTAAAGTGATAAAATACTAATTATTAATAATTTTAATTCAAGTGGGTTGACCCTCTAACATAACTTAAACATCTAACACAAGTCCGGCCAGTAGAACCAAACTGGTGTAATTAGATAAACCATTGAACATCACCAAATTGTAATATTAACAAAAATATATTTAAGGTAAAGGAAAAATTAACAATAAAAAAATGGTGTAAATAAGTGAATTAAAAAATTAAAGAGACAATGCTGTCTATTTGGGTACATGAATCAATTTAGTATGAAAGAATGATAATATTACAGGTATAATAAATTCTGATTAATGCTCCTTAATAACACTGAAATTGCAATAATTTTGTATAACCAAATAATTTCTATTATCCAAATAATTTTGTATAACCAAATGATTATTATAATAACTGTTAAAATCAATATTTAGTCCAATTATGAATCAATCTAGTGAAACAATTATGTGTAACAAGCAAATGTGTGTACTAATGAGTGTATGAAAGTTGGCCTTATGGAATTCATTAGCAACTTATCTTATCGACTGCTCAACTCTGCTAGGATGTCCGTGGCTGGTCTCCGAAGTTATGGGTTTTTTGGGTCTCTCATCTTCATCGTTCCTGGTCTGGTAATGGGGTTCTTTATATCTTCATGTCCGAGTTTCAGGGTGTGATTGCAATCACAAAGGAAGATACCAGCTAGCATTCTATGGGACTTTAGATATATTTTTTAAGTGGGTTCTCCACTTTAACCTCTCATCAAAAAAGACTTCGGGTTTCGAACCAAAAAATAGAGTCCATTTAATACATATAAAAGAAACAAAATTTTAAATAAAGCATTTTGGATTTCTCACTCTGTGAAAGCAACTGTTCACAAAGTGAAGGCCTAATTAAAATCACATGAGTAGAACAATGTCTAACTCAGTTGGAAACTGTACCTTTTATTGATTTTCTGTCAAAAATATCTCTGCAACCACAAAATCATGCCTTCTTTCAATAGCCAATCAGAAAGATTAATTTCTGATCATCAGATTCATTTGATCTGATTTCAAGTCATCTGAGTTTCAACCTTCCTCCTCCAAAGTGAAACACCAAACCTTTTTCCTCTCTGGTTCTAAAATAACTTGGCAAGTTTCAGAGATTCTTTATAGAATAAAAAAAATAATTTCACATATAATATTTTAATCTTTATAAATCTCTCTTTAGTCTGGGTTGCACTTTAGTCACTTACTTTTCTCAAATTTAGTTACAACATAATGCAAATGCATATATAATCATTGATGCATAATTTTCATGTCTCCACGTATCTAAATATTATTTTAATAAATATTTATAAAATTCTGCAACCTTACATCCCTCTGCCTTTCAAAGAATCGACTTCCACCTGGAAGGCATCCGGTCTTCTGAATGTTGATTGAAAAACTCTTGCTTCTCGGTTGATTGTAGAATTCCGATAGAGCAATCCGTTTGACAAGTGTCTCTGATTCCTGTATGACCTTAAATTTAGGTACTATGTGATTAATTTTGTGTATCCTGTATATAAAATGTTTATATATCTTAACTTATTTACATTGGTAATATAGAAAAATCCCAATATCATTTATCATATTTCACTATATAAGTTAGTCATTAACACAAAAATTATCTATGGATATTATTCACTTAATAACAGTATATCGTTATGAATACAGTTGCACAAGGAAAAAATAAAGTTCAAAGATAATCATTCAAAGATTAAACAATACTTTAGTCCTTGGTCCAGAGAACCTATATGGACTTCTCGAAATCTCAAGATTGTTGGATAAACACAATTCAATAAAAATGTAACTCAATGTCCAGAGTTCATACATCCAAATACACTCATGGGATCTGAAACAAAAATCAAGTGCATAATAAATTGATTCAAAAGTCAGTGTTCATAATACACTTCACTTGACACTGTTCCTTTAAATTTGAGTTCATCAAAACTGTTGTTTCCATCCTAGAAAATACCTGGCTTCTGGTGGTCTAATAAAAAGTCTTGTATTGCTCTCACTTCTGCATCAATGTCATTGCTAGATGTCTTCATCTTTCGAATAATCACAAAGGACACTGGATCCAGATGATGGTGGCGTTATGTCATCTATGGATCAGGTGGCATCAACTGAGCTGAATGGATTCACTCCTTAGGTGGTTTCCATCCTCCACGCATGTGACATCTGCAAAGAGCTAATTATCCATATTTCAGCCAGTTTCATATGTAAATTAAATCTTAACTATTGTGTCTCATGCCACTGTAAATTAATTTCAATTTTATGGATATCCCATGAATTGTGTATTTGTTTCTCCCAAAATCAAATTCAATGTTCATGACATTTTCATAGTATTTAATAATCTTGTACGATAATATTTGTACAATTTATATCTATGGAAATAATTAGATACATATTTATTATTTTCAAATAGTCTTCATGTTCAAAAAAAACTTATTATTGTGGATTTATGATCCTTTAAGCATAAGGCAATTGTTTATTTTACAATAAGGTGTTAGATATTATAGTTCATAAACTCTGCCCTCATCATAGTTTTAAACTTCTGTTTGGAAAATAAATAATTAATAATGTCTGAATTATTGACAATAATTAGAATAATATTCTAGGTTTATCAGTGAATTGAATTCAAATACTTTAATTCCATACTTTAACTTTTTAGCAATTAACTGTTTATCTCGGATTTACAAGGTTCGGAATCGGTGCTTTCAATATCCTTCTATAATCATGTATCTTCTCTATGCTGTATTTCTGCTTATTGGACAGAGCTGACAACCATATACTTTGAATTTTCAAAATAATTCAATTAAACTACTACGTCTTACATTAATTCTCAAAAAGACTCCAGCTTAAATTTAAAACTAGTAAATTTTGACCTTCTAAACTGTATCATTAATTTGCATTTTAACCACCAATCAATCAATGAATGCATGACCAAGATTGAAATAATCCCTTTTCAAGAAAATTAAATGATTTTGACTTCTTCATTAGTGAACTATCCTCACAACTATACAAGTATGTACTCAGATAGTTTGGTTTAAGGTTAAGATATAACTAGCATTAGTAGTCAATACCTTTTGAGAATTTTAACTCATTCCAACCACTCAGAGCACTTGAATCCTACAAACACAAGCAATCTGTATACCAATAATTTTAATCTGAAGAATCTTGTTTTTTTAGAATTTCAAAAAATTTCTTAAAGAAAACAAAACAATACAAACTCAGTGAAAGAAATGTATCCTTGCAGCTAAGGTAATGCAATATTCAAATACGAATATGAAGCTTTCTTATGCATGCATTAATCCCTTCATGATCATTAAAAGATCCGATGCAGCTTCAGTCCTTACGAGTGATTTAGTAGTTACTTCCTGTTGTTCAGTTGCTTTTGCTACTTGTGCTATTGCTGTGACTTCCTGAGCAACTTTTAAGTCTGGGCTTAAAGCTTGCTGTGTTCCTACTGTTTCTATGGGTCTTGCTAGGACTTCTCATTCTGGTTGGAGAACTTCATTAGCATTATTTCTAGTTAATTCTTCAACTCTTCTTCGATCTCGTGCAGATAGCAATACCCAAGGAACATAAGGGGGTCTTCCTTGACTCCTTAAAAGTAACCATGTTGTGGAAGTGCATTTCTTGCTCTTTATTTCTCATTTGCATTTGGAACCTGTTGTGGCAGGGATGGATTGCTGATTGGTCATTCCTCTTCCTTTACTGCCTGTGGAAACCATATGTCCTCAGGATATGTCAAAGGTTCCTCTTCTTCAGTTCCTTTAGGTTCAGCAGTAGGTTTAGATCGAGAACGTATCTCCTTACTACGTGGCTCTGGGGCTTGGATTCCAATTTTCGGTTTTAAACGATTTTCATGGACAAGCTTTTTCTTTCCTGTCTGCAAATTCTTTATTAAGAAGTTTACAGGAGAATACAGTGCTAAAATCTCATATGGAGCTTCATATGTAGGGTGAAGCTTTTTGATGAGTCCCGTCTTTATTTGGGGGACTGCCAAATATACAAAATCTCCCACTTTGAATGTACACTGAGTTAGCAAAACTCATGGGATAGCAAGCACATTGATT
>JAHWFO010032239.1:200580-213469 GCA_023313115.1 Rhysida immarginata
ATTCTAAATTCTAAAACTGGCTAATTACTCATTCTCGAAATCCTACATAATGCTCCTGCCACAGTTTGGGCAGTCTGATCACTAAACGGATGACATCTGCATATCTACTATAATGATCTGTTTTTACTAAAATATACTTGTAGCCTTCATTGGATTTAGAAAAAAGGACCAATAATGTCAGAAGCAATTCTAAAAAATGGATGTTTTGCTGCTGGGAAAGCCATGAGTGGTTGTTCCTTTCGCCTATGTCGCGGTTCTCGCAATTGACAAGTTTCGCACTCAGCACAATACTTAATGATATCTGACCTCATTGTTGGCCAGTAATATCTTGGTTTCAACTTTCTCCACATTCTTTTTGACTTCAAATGTCCACTACAAGGTAAATCGTGATTCAGAAAAAGAAACTGATTACGTAAGCTACTAGGCAAGACTAGTTGTTCCTTTATTTCTTTATTATCTTGGGAGTATCTCCTGTGGCATAGTACTCCATCCTCATCAAGGAAAAAATTATTAATTTAGTCAGGCCAATTATTCGAAGGTGGTTCCTCACGATCATCCTTCAAATAGGCGATAATTTCATTCCAAGGTGACTCCAAGTATTGCTCTCTGGCAATTTCCTGCTTACATATTATTGGTTTATAATCTATCACTGAAATTGGGGCTCGTGATAGTCCATCAATATTTGTATTTGCTGTTCCCGATTTATGTTCAATTGTGAATTTAAATTCTTGCAGCGACAATGCCCACCTTGCTAATTTTAAAGACAGGTCTCTCAAATTGAACAGCCATTTCAGAGGTCTATGGTCTGTTTGCAAAACGAAATATCCAGAATTTAAATAAACTCTAAACTGTTTTAATGTGTAAACCACTCCGAGGCATTCTCGATCTATAACAGATTAATTTTTCTCACTTTTCTTTAATAATCCACTTGCATATGATATGGGGTGCTCTTTGCCATTGAATTTCTGCGATAAAACGGCTCCTAAAGCATGAGAACTTGCATCAGTTGCTACTATGAATGGTTGATCAAAATCTGGGCTTTTTAATATTGGTGCGGATATCAGAAGTTGTTTTAAATTTTGGAATGCATTTTCTACTTCAGGACTCCAATCAAATTTTACATCTTTTCTAGTGAGATTAGTCAAGGGTCAGGCAATTGCACTAAAGGACTTGATATGATGTCTATAATAATTTGCCAATCCGAGAAATGATTGTACTTCCTTAACAGTTTTTGGGAGCTATGCCCTGTTCAGATACAAGATGTCCTAAGAATTTAACTTCTTTATTCAAAAATTAGCATTTCCGTGGTTTCAATTTTAAGCTGACTTCTCTCAATCATTCGAATAATGCCTGAAGACTCGTCATATGTTCTTCAAATGTCTCAATAAATGCCAAAAAATCATCCAACTAAACTAATGTGTGACTGTAAGCCCTCTAACGATAAAGTTAGCCGTTCTCTGCCATAATGCTGGTGAATTATTTAATCCCATGGGGAGTTGTTTGAATTGATAGGTACCGTCTACAGTACAAAATCCTGTTTTTGGGGAATCTCCAATTTCGAGTTGAAAGTAACCCTGATTGGCATCAAGGACACTGAAAAATTTTGATTTTCCTAATTGCGCTAATGATTCTGTTATGTTTGGTAGTGGAAAAATGTCTGGAACAATAACCTTATTCAATTTTCGATAATCGACAACAAACCTATATGTGCCATCTTTTTTCTTAACAAGGAGCGCTGGTGCTGTCCAGGGTTGTCGAACTTCTTTCTGTTACATCATGGTCTAATAATTTATTAACCACATCACTCATGAATCCTCACTGGGAGTAAGGAATTCTATATGGTGCCTGAGCAATGGGAGGGGATGTACCTGTGTCAGTCTAATGACCTTGCTATTTATAACAGCCTATGTCATAATAATGCCAAGAAAATGTATCTGCATAAGTATATTACAATTTTTCTAAAGTTTCCCTTTTTTCTCCTGTTAGATGATCCAAATGAAATAATTTTAAAAATTCTCCCTTAATAATTTTGTGTTCTATACCTTCCTTTACTACATTGTTTGACTCAACTAATTCCTCCTCTGCTTCATACAATTTCCCGATGATTTTTCCTTTATTCAATATTATACTCTCTCCAGAATAGTTCATTAAACGAATAGGAATGGTATTAGAATTAAAAATTTTGATCAAAACTTTAGCTCCTATTACACCTGGTTCATTAATTCCCTTGGCTCCAACACTGCAATTCTTTATGAGATTTGTTTATCAGACTTCTTTCAAATACAATTTCAGATTGAGGTGGAATGGTTACTTGCTTCTCACAATGCACTGGAACTGCCTCTATGTACTCTCCAATATTTGCAATCTCATTATTACTTCTATTATTTTTTCTAACCACAGATTTATCAAATGGAATTTTGTTTACCTTGTTATACAGTATACTCTTATTAAAATCTATAATAAATCCAAATTTTTGCAAAGTATCACGTCCCATGATGGCATCATAATTATTATTTTGTTTTTTATCCCAAATATAGCATTTTAATAAATAATTTTTATCACCATATTGAAATTTAATCAAATAAGTTCCTTTCGATTAAAAATTGTGTCCTGTTACACTAATTAAACTGATGGGTGGTTCATTCACCTCGGAGATATCATAATCCATGGCCATCAATTTTTCTAACATGGTCTCACTCAATAGGGTGACCTTAGCTCCGCTCTATATGAGAAATTTTACTCTTAATGACCTAGCATACCCTGTTATCTGTAGATCCAGTAGCAAGTACATGAGTTGTTTGTTTATTTTCTAGCATTACCCCTTCTCCCCTTGGAAGAGAATAGCTTTGCACGTTTTTTGTGTGCGTACCTTTATTCATGACCATTGATTCCTTAATGAATTGTGTTTCCACTTTAACAGATGGTCCTTGCCCTGATTTGTATTTTGTACAACAATTTCGCCGAATATGACCTCCTTCTACAGCACCAACATAATATTCTTCGTTTTCTACGTTTACAAAATTTAATAATATGCCCAATTTGTTTACAAAAGTAACACCTTTTTGTTTTATATCTATCCTAGTGACCTCCTCTCTTTTAAAATCTAACAGTTCCTCCTCCTTGATCAATGAGAGCTTGGGTATTCACGTCGTCCAACCTAGTTCCTAATACATGAATTGTACACCTTTTCTTAGACAATTTTCTTTCTGTCTCTGCTGCCTCCTTTGCTTGCTCTACAGCTTCTTGAAAATTATTTGGCCTTCTAAATAATACAAGTTCTTGCAATGCAGGTAATAAACCATCAATAAATTTCTCCTTAACCTGTTCCTCCATAATTTCTAGTGCAAAGGTTTTCCTGATTTGAGCCTCTGCTCCATTCCCTTCCACTGGAATTTTTAATTTTTCCCTAAGAGCTCTAACTCTCATAGCAAATTCACTAACTGTCAACATTTCCTAAATAATATTTCAATTTCACTCTTAATATATTTGTTAAACCGCTTTATCATCACCTGTTTAAAATTTTCATACTCAATAACTTTTTCCATAGCCTTATCCTCCCTGCAGAAGAACAATGCTGGCCCTGTCAATTTAACTTTTGCCATGATTAATTTTATATTTGTATTCCAATTCATAATTACTCCTATATCATCTAATCTTTGTAAAAAAGCAATTGGATCTGTAGACCCATCATAATCAGGAATTTCATTTGCCAAGAAAAAGACACATATAAGGGAGCTGGGCCTGGGGCCACTTGTGCTACAACATCTATATGGGGCTGAGCTAATGGTGGGAGTGGAGCTGGTCCTGATGCTATAATCTGATCCTGATTCATTTTAAATTTCAAATTTTAGCAATGGAAAATATCTTATTTTATCACTGCTTGCCGATACTGGACCTGGGATTAAAATGTTTATCTATCAATCTTAATAACAACCTCCTATTTAACCACCATATTATGTTCAAAAGTGTTTATTAGCACTAATTAAATCCCTTAAATTAATATCCATACCAAAATACAATTCAGTTTTAATCCAGAGAAATTCAATCAAATATTTGAATTTTTTACCATGAAACTCTTAATATGAAATTAGTTCTGTAGTTTTAATTTATTATGTAGAGACTCACTAGGAAATGATTTTACAACATTCATCACCTCAGGGGGCTAAATAGGAGATATAAGTTTGTATGAAAATCTGTTATTTTTTAAGATAAATCCTTGATTAAATCAATAAAAATTGTTATATGGCATTTTGGTAAAAAATTAAGAATGATGTGCTTAATATTTTTTGGAAATTTACCCCTTGAAAAAGGTATTCTAATTAGCTTCAGGAGTTTCGACTGATCGTAACAAAATTCCTTTCTATAGCACAAAATTTATTTTTAATACCAAGAAAGGGCTCTGGCTGTATTTTAAATTGCCTTATCGTTTAATTGTTTGCATCACTCTGCACCCCAAATGTGCACACACTGTGAGGGCACACACTGCTGGATGGTTGCTCCGAATATACGAAAATTGTTCTGCATAATCTATAGATAGCAAAGACATTTTTTCTACAGTAAAATGTAATGTCCATTCACTGATAGAATGTATACACACACACATCCACACATTACTTTTTATTAAGTACCGAAAGGTGCTTTATGCTGTCAGTGTGGGGAAAAGTGTTTGTCTGTCCGTCTGTCTGCCTGTCTGTCTGTCTGTAACTCTAACTCCTCCGAACCTATAAAAGATTTTCAAAATCTGTTTTCGTCAGTCGATGAATATGGTTCATGGCAAGAACCAGTGACATTATCTAAATCGGTTCATTGGCACGTACACAAATGGTACCTCTATTTTCCCGCCTAGCAATTTTCAATGGGAAGATATATTGAGTAATATATAAAACAAATCGTATTGACGACATAGAAACGGATATAAATTACTGTTTTCGCCAATTGATAAACATGGTTCGGGAAATGAACCATTTTGAAATGGTCGTAATTGAAACAATGCCACGTGTTCTAACGGTACACTTATGACACCCTCAAAAATTTTCAGTGATAAGATACTGCATGTAATATATCAAACAAATTGGGATGAGATGTAATGAATGAATATAACGTAAAATTATTGATAGTCGAGGTTGGTTCCAAGTAACCTGGTTTAGAGAAATTTTCAATGCTAAAATATGGAATGATAACTTCAGGATAATTCTCTAATATTCTGTTTGCTTTTAGAGAATTATCCTTTTTTGCTTTGATAAAGGATAGGCTCTATCCGAAACGTCAGCTCTTTATTTGATTTTTTAGTTTTATTTTGATTTTACTTATATATTTATTAATTATTTTGTTATTTGTTAATTATTATTTTATTTTTCAGTTGTATTTATTAACTATTTAAAATATGGCATGTAATATATCAAACTACTTGGAATTATGTGTCATGAATAAATATAACATAAAATTAAGGATAGTACAAATTGGTTTCAATGAACCTGGTTTAGTGGAACCATTATAGTTCATTGGAACTTTCAATGCTAAAAATATAGCATGTATTATATCAAACGACTTGGAATGAGTTGTAATGAATGCATATAATGTAAAATTAATGATAATCGAAATTGGTTTAAGAACCTGGTTTAGTGGAACCATTATGGTTCATTGGAACTTTCAATGCTAAATTATGACATGTAATATATCAAACGTCTTGGAATGATGTGTCATGAATGAATATAACGTAAAATTAATAGCCAGTTTCGCGCTTTAAAATGGATTGAAAAAACGGTTTCAAAATAAACCGTTTACATGGGTAAAACCGTGATCAAATGTTTTAAGCTTTACAATTTTAAACTGTTTATTTCTTTTCGGAAATTTGACTGCAAAAAGAGATGGTTGTTAATAACCTTGACAGCTTCCTTGAGTATAGCGTACATGCATGATTACAATTATAAATCCTGTTTTAACAATATCATTTTTTTTAACGACATGATTTACTTTACTTGATCTTTGCCCAAATATGGAAATCCAACAATATAATTCGCACTTGCGAGCTCTTCATGTAAGTCCCAAGCTCTGTTTTGAGCCTTAATCCGACGCTGCTTCGACGAAGGGTGGTCAGTGATGTTTTTTTCCTCAAAAAAACGAGATGTTGCAAAAAACGAAATAAACGAATGGAAAAAACGACGTTGGTGTCGTTTTCGTTTTTTCCGTTTTTTTCCGTTTTTTCCCAATCGTATAAACAAAAACCGTTCTTTTTTCTGAAATAAACGGTTTTTATATCGTTTTTTTCGAAGCGTGAAACCGCTTAATGATAGTCCAAATTGGTTTCAAGGAACCTGGTTTAATGGAACCATCATGGTTCATTGGAATTAAAATGCTAAAATATGGCATGTAATAAATCAAACGACTTGGAATGATGTGTCATGAATGAATGTAACGTAAAATTAATGATAGTTGAAATTATTTCAATGGTACGTGGTTTAATGGTATTTTTATGGTCCATTAGAAACTTTTATTGTTAACATAGGGCGGTTTAAAAATATAGTTCCACGAATCGTTTAGTTTAACCTTTCAGTACTTGGTTATGTCATTCCTTAATGGTTTATTTATACTAGTTTAGATGCCCGTCTTCACCGAGCTTTTTAAGTAAAAAGGAAGTTGGTCTGTCAGTTTCTATCTACTCTATCTACTCAGGGCCTGATTAATACCTTTAGGGGCCCTAAGCACGGCACACCTTCCTCAATATAAATCCTGTTTTTCTGAGGATTTGGGGGCCCCTATTCACATGCGTAGTCTAACGGTGCCCTAAGCACATTCTTAGTTTGCTTATGTATAGATCCAGAGCTGTATCTACTCTACCAATGTAGTTTAAGGTTTGGTCCTGGAACTTGTTAACTGTCATTGCATAATCTGGGCGAACGGGAAATTCTCAACCTTTGAAGTCTACAAAATGACCAGTCGCCTGTAACGTTATTCTTGGTATTAAAACAAATTGTCCTGCGTTATCCCCGATGAGTAATGTATCGTGTATTGAACCTGATTATTCGGAATTGGCTGTTGTATTGTTTAATACTTCAAATGTTCAACCTAATGACCGTCGACCCTACAATTTACCGACAACTTCGGATGTTGCTGTGATTTTTTACCTGGCAGGGATTCGGTGCATATTGTGATATTATTTTGCACCAGTGCAGAAAAGGGCCATTGCCAAAGTGCTACCAGAGAGATGGGAGTGCTGCGTTGTCCAGAATGTCTTGGTAACGCTCTGCGTTTAGATGTCCGTCCACAGAAACTATTGCACCCAACCCATACCCATAGAAAGTAGAGTTCGTCGGATTTTAGAAAATCACCCATAGTATGATCCTCTGCACTATGTGCTTATGTTTTCGTATGGAACGCAAGGGTAGCATATCTCTGTGCAGTCGAAGAATAATGCTCATACCAGACGTGTTTCAAACACCAGTATTATGCTGACGATTTTCAAATTCATCACGTAAATGTTTAAGCTCGGCAAAAACGGACATATATAATGAAAATCGTACCTTCCCTTTTTCGCTGAACTTGTCAATGCAAAACGAAGACGGGAAACAAAGTTGTCGAACACGCCATGTAACGAACGCACCAAAGTAGCACTGCAAAAATGTAAGTAATTTTTTTATTACAAAAGTGTTGTGCCCGGCGCAACCCAGCAGAGGCAACGCATCGTATAATGAAAGCCTCGGCACTGAAACGTCATATATTTTTACATCATTTTAAATCGACCAAATTTAGGGCTTACTAGCTGTTGCCCGCGATTTCATTTGCATGGATATTTAAAATCTCTAAATAGGAACATAGTTTAATAAAAGTTGGAAAGTATATAAATTATTATATGTATAGGTACTTCACTATTACTTTTGTATAATTGAATACAATACAAATAATCTTTATTGACACAAAGGAACACATACAAAGAACATAAAACAGAATAAAAGCGATAAGCCAACACGTTTATTATCACTTAGCTTAATTCTGTAATTATTTACAGGAATTCTGTATGAACAACGTTTTCCGTTTTTCCCATACAAGCTGCTATGAACAGATTATCTAGTGACCGAGAGCAGGATACATATAACTAACTGTGCAAGAAGCAGCTGGTTCTGAGAGCGAGGCCAGCCGTCTGGAGTATCTGCCCTTGCGACTTCTTAATGGTCATAAGAAAACACGCTAGCTAGGAATCGCACGCGCTTAAATTGAAGTGAAATTTATTTGGAAAAAGGGGTATATGGGATATGAAAAGTACCTCACCAGCATCACAGCCCAGTAGGAACACCGCTTCAATAATATTAATTTGCAGCGATACTATTTCAAGGCTCTTTGGTAGAGCCAGAATACCATTTGATTCAGGCAATACACCTCCGATTTTTAGTAATATGTTTGAAAACTCTCCAAGCTAGCAAAGTATTCGACGTTTACGTCAGCTTCAAATGCTCGCAAAAGCAACAGACATTCTGCATCTGCACGTCCTACCCCTTCAGGCACAGCTCCCTGGGACATAGTACCAACAAGATAATGAATGCCCACACACAGCACCTGTATCTACGGCGTGTATGGTACTATCCACCTTTTGTCTACCACAATAGTCTGGCCGCGGATATTTACCTTAGCTGTGAATCCACTTTCTTGCGTCGTGCAGCGTTGACAGGATGCGTCCTGTTTTCACCAGCCACAGATTGGCTCAAGAAATCTTTAGGAAACCTCTTCGTGCAACGACCGTCCTGCATCCAAGATGAACATGTAGTTAATATGTTACAGGAGCCATGAATCATGTTGATTTTTGTGTAGAATGGGATCACTTTCAGGGTTGGAATTTCCGCTATAATGAGTCGATCAATTTGGTTAAGCCTAATCTTCTCTTCGAGCCACAAAAGATTAAGAGTGTGTGATAAACCATGTTTCTGCCTTTCTATTGAGCACATGTAGCATCAGGCAGCTCCAAATACTTTCTCTTTTGTGAGAAAGTCTATCAGACGCTTCTGGTTTAAATGAAATACCCAAGAAATCAAGTCGTTCTTGTCATATGATGCCTGCCCAGGAAGCAAGTTGGTGTTTATTTCAGCTCACTTACTATTGGTTGTCATGGTAATAAATAAATCTGCTCCACCATATTTACGAACATCGCAGAAAGCTTCTTGAGTGCGCTCGTGCATATATCCAGGATTCCAGTGAATGTGGATGAGAGAATCACCATTCTGCCTACGTTTTCAGCATCAGTATCTCGCTGCTAACCGTCTCTAATGTCAACATAATTTTCCGCATGTAATTGTCGTTGATTATTGCGGTTGAAAATCAACCACTCAGTTTCAATTTTGGCGTACATATCTAACAAAACTGATTGAAAAGTCCGTGAAATCTTTGTAGATGGATACGCTCGTTCTCATCCAACTGGATTATAAAACTGTAGTACTGCATAACGGAAGTTTACTTGTTGAAATTGTAGCTCCTATTTGTTGGTCAAAATTTTAAAAGGAAATTATAACGATCTTCGACTCCATAAAAAATTAAAGCGTACTGGAACGAACCATAGGCGCAATGTATTTTGCAGATCCTTTGAAGACGATCATCAAGTGTACGTAAAACAATATCCCTCCTATCAAAAGGATGGCTACTTTGTTCGTGGTAGAGCACTGTATCGACCTGGGGAGCTCCTGTTAGTCTTTTGTCGGCAGCAATTACAAACTATAGTTATTCTGTTCATCATTGGGAACAGAATCAAGTGCACGTTTGAAGCTGTTAACATACGGGTTCACACAATGGAACATATTTTGCAACCCACTTACTAATTCAGCGTTCAATTTACAAATATGTTGACGCATAGCATTTACCTGGTCTTGGTATTCGATTACAAAAGCCAATTAAGTGATAATCTTGACTCTGTATTTTGAATGTGGGCAAAAATGCATTTTCAGTGATCTAATTTGCTCCGAAAAAGTCATTTGAAAAGCGCTATGCAATCCAAAAAGTGTTTCGATTCTAGATGTTCTCAATGGCTCTGGTAGTTCTTGGATTCTTTCTAGTCGAACCTTCCCTGAAAAACAGCACATTCCCTTAAGTTATCTCTTCCACTTGAAGGCACGACACTATGTTCATATTTCGTCCATAGGGCCTTGTTAAGAATAGTCGGAATATTTAATTAGTAAATCGTAATCAAATCCGGTTTTTAATTTTTTCTAGCCACCTCAGCTCTTCAGGTTCGTAAATCATTGACCTGTTAAAACAACCTGCAAATGGAATGACGCACTTCCTGCAAACGGCTGCGTTCTTGTTTCAAATGATTCACGACAGCATCTCGTCTCTCATGGTACCGAAGCCGGGCGGCAGACAACCAAAGCTTATGCTGCTCTTTTGTCTCCAATAGACGCGAATGTTCATGGCTGAAACGCTCAGCAGACAAATGCAATTTCCGTTCCTCATCAGTGGCCAGAGATCGTGATATTTTATGCCGTGCACAGTCAGAGAGAAAAGGAATTTCACGATCTTCTTGAGTTTCCACACTTCGGGCTTCTGCGTTGCAAGACTGGTCGGCACTCAAACGACGTTCTCGTTCTCCACTGCTCTGTTCAGACCGTAACACAGCATTTCATTTTCTATAAGTCACGCACATCCAAATTCGATTGTCTGTAGATGTCAGATCGCTTATCAAGGTCTTCTCATCGACGAACGAAGAAGAGGAAGCCATGTGACAAAAGAGAGAAGCAGACGACGCCCAAGACTGAAGTTAAGCAACATCGAGCGGGGACAGCATCGTGTTGGGTGGAGAATGACGTCAGCCACTTCACTCCTCCTTCGAAGATTTTTCGAAGCGCCCATCAACGCAGGAGGAATGCTGGAGGACGCCCATTCGCCAAGAACAAATTTATTCAACAGAACAAATTTATACAACACATGCAAAGCAGTTCGTCCTTTAAAAACTCAAGGCAGAACACAGTCAAGGCAGAGGGACCTGAGAGACGAGGACGACTTAGGAGAGAGCGACCAGAGAGTGCGTCTGCGTGCCCGAATTGTGAGTGACTCTTTTCTTGGACTTAGGTTTATTCACGCCGCATCTAGTCATCTTCAACGCGCGCGTGAATAAACCTTGTGACTTTGTGACCCTCCCTCCGGTAACCCCGGGGGAGGATTCACCCCCCCCCCCCGAACTCTTTGTGACTCTTTATTATTCACCATGGAAAACATGGTGAATATGATTGCCGACGGTCCCTTCGCCGTTGGCATGTTCATGAGGGAGTTATACTCCAAAACTAGTATACCTCCTGTTCTTCCGTCTGGAGATCCCGCTGTGTTAGTCCTACAAAGGCTTACCCCGACTGAGTCGAGGATGCTCTGTAGGCAGCGTAATGTGGCAGACCGTATCATGTCTGCTGATACTATCAAGGTTGGGCAGACCACCGTCCACTTGAGTTATGCTGAACCCGGATATTTACCAGTCTGCATCCGGGGAGCATCGCCGCTGATGACTGAGAAATATCTCAGGGGCTTCATGTCGGACTATTGTGTGGTGCATAGGATTTCGTATCCTGAGCACCCAGATTCTCCACTTCAACGAACAGGAGACATCATAGTCTACATGGACTTAAACAGAGACATTCCTAAGGATGTTTTAATGCGCGGAGATAAAGTCTCCGTGTCTTACAAAGGTCAAAGGCAGTGCTGCTGGTACTGCAAGAAGACGGCCCACGTCAGGAAAGACTGTCCTCTCTTGGTGAAATGTACCTACTGCAACAAGGTAGTGAATAAATTTCACCAGTGCCCGGAGAGGACGCTTGCATCGCCAGCAGCTCCATTATCGCCCAAAGGAGTGTCTCCCCAGCAACCATCGATGATGACATCACCGGCCAAGTCAACAGAGCCGAGCAGAGCCACGTCGCCTTCACGTCCACCTTGAAGGCAGCGTACGACGCCATCTCCGCCACCTATGAAATCTAGGAAGGAGATGCCACCGCCTCCAGCGCCACTAGCTGATAAACCGAAGGAGGAGATACCACACACTCCTCCCCCATCAGAGATCCTAGACGGCGCCCCCTTCCCTGAGCCATCAAGCGACATCTCGATGGTCGAGGAGGTGAGCTCTGCAGAAGATGATGTGGACGTATCGGCGTTGTCCGAATCGATCTTCCCAGAGGAGGATTTTCCATCTCTTCCTCCGCCGGCGAAGACATCAGCATCGCAGCCTCTTCGGATTGCCTGTGCGCCCACTTCAGCTTCAATGTAATCATCTGCTGGGAATACCAAGTCATCAGCATCAGCACAGCGGGATGTGCCTGCGACGTCATCCAAATCTCGCAGGCATAAAACCAGATGGCATCACAGCAGAAGGGACGGCGTTGCTGCTTCTTCTACCGAGCGAGACAGCTGCGAGAGCCATCATCGCTGCACTTCGTCTTCATCCTCGTTTCGATCACCGATGCGGAAGTCAAAGGAGCCTCCACCATCATCAGTGAAGCTCCAGTCTCCTTCGGATAAGTGTCAAGAACCAGCAACGTGATTCCACAATGAAGGTCATCTCACTGAACGTGCGTTCCCTGGGTTCGTCTTTTAAGCAATCGGTCTTGTCAACGTTTACTTGTCAAGCGAGTGCAGGGTAATATCTTTAGACATTACATCTTCTAAATTTCAATTCCGATTGCTTAACGTGTATGCTCCGTGCAAGAGTGCAGAGAAACGTGACTTTTTCAACGACCTACAAGTCTATCTGTGTACATCATCTCCTGTAGTGATTGCTGGTGATTTTAACAGTCGTCCAGACGCCAACAACATCTTTTCGTCTGGACATGTGCATCGTCTGTGCCAGCAAAATGCATTGTTTGATCTTTGGCCAGTGAATTCTCGTGGTGATCTCAGTGGGTTCACATTTCATCAAGGACCCACTGTG
>JAHWFO010032239.1:224833-249200 GCA_023313115.1 Rhysida immarginata
AAGACGTCAACTCGCGACGACGTGCCATTTCTGATTAATCACTTATCGAAGCTCTTCCCACAACGTCTAATGGTTCATTCCCAGAATCCGTTACCCCTGTGAATTCGTGAGCCATGCCCATCAATCATTGTGCTTGCTATCCCATGAGTTTTGCTAACTCAGTGTATACCTTGATGGCATGTTAGCTTTTATTCAACCACCAGCTTAAGAGAGTTTATGCTAAAACTCGGCTTCTAGAAGCCTGAGTAGCATTGTAACCACAGGTTAAGGATAAACACAGATGTGCCAAGCCACTGTTAAAAAGTGTTGCGCCAAAACCTAGCGGTATATACGATAAACCACATATACCAAATAAATAGGCGTTTTGTTGCATTTGAGCTTACAGCATACATCACTAAGTTCGGCGCAACATTTAAAGAATGGTTTGGCACATCTGTTTTATCCTTAATCTGTGATTTTCAGTGTGTGAATGTAATCTTCATTGTTTCCATAACCGAATCGGTATTTTTTCGTTTGTTAAAAAAAATGAAGGTTGAATTGCTGGTTGGATTAGATGGTCAAGTGACTCTTCGGCGTCAGGGCCTTGTCTTTCTCGTTGGCTTCGGTTTCAAACAGACTGACGTCATCTTCAATTTACCCAACTGCGATTTCACCTCTTCTTTATTATATCAGTAAAAGTTATACATTTGCACAGGGTGGTTATTATTAAACTTTCCCTAGGTAGAAAACTATTTAAGTACAGGTACCAAACTCGGTAGTAATAATGTCCAGATTATGGGCCACAAGATTGGCATGGTTCACCGCTTCCATTAGTTGCATGACTGCCTGAAAGACAGGGTTTATCAGAAGAGAAGCATCATATCAAGAGAGGAATCAAGCATATTCCTCCGTGTAGCATGCCATTCTACACTTTCAAACTGTCCTAGATACTGACGCGCGCTATTTTGAGCACACTATCAGACTGTTAATTATAACCAACCATTATGTCGAGGCATGTTAACTCTCAAATGTGCCCTTGAAAAAGCTAAGAAGGAGAAGCGTAACCAGATAGGAACTTTATATTTCAAAATGTACTGTAAGACATCAATAAATTATAAGCTTACTAAAAAGACAGTGCAGAGATCTTTAATTTCAGAACAAAAATGTTTTAGATTTGCACTGGAAAATCATGTCTTTCGGGGCAGTTGTATTTGCTTCCTTTCATAAGGTCAAAATAACAAGATTTTACAACCTCGATAAATGCATAAAAAAGATATAAAATTTAAATATTCACTGGTAGCAATGAAATATGAACACCCAAAGAAACTGATATCACATTGCTAATTTTACTTAGAAGTTAAAAAATCATTAGCATATGATCTAGTTATCCCCCATTGTTAGCGCAGGGGAAGTACCAGATGTTCTTGTTGCAGGTGTTTGAGGAACCTACTATGTCATTATGAAATCAAATAATGAATCTACTAACTTCATTAATCATAAATGAGCACTGTAATGAACATTCAAATTGTTGTGCAGTGATACAGAATTTTTGCCACTATAGAAAAAGGATCTTATTTCAAAAAATATGTTGAAAATCTTAAAATTTGAATTTTTAAATAATTTTTTTGTTAGATTTATAATACTTCAAAGAATATACCTAAATAAAATTTCAAAAAAGACAAATTTCACCGCCAGAGTATGTTTTTATTGGCACTGTCACATATTATTATAAAGAAAGGAAATCAGTTATTGTTTTATTTTGTCGCGTCATTTGCTTTTGTTAGCATTAAAGCCAGGGGGTGGCCGTGGCCTGGTTGTCTCGTCGGTTGGCTTGCTAATCGATGGAGTTCAGCAACTTCAGGCGCGGCCAGCTGCTGGCTGGGTGACGGCCAGGGCTTGAGGGCCACTGCTGGCGGGACAGCTATTTGGGGCACCGCTGTTGGAGGACCTTAGTCTGACCCGTTTGCCTAGTGACCATAGCTGGTTTTCCAGCAGTTGGTGAGAGCCACTGGTTTGTTTGTCCGCCAGCAGATCTTCCATCATGAAACCCCCCGTGCTTCGGAGGGCACGTTAAGCCGTCGGTCCCGGCTGCTACTGTCATCTCGTAGCAGTCGTTATTTACTGGGATGGCGCAAAACTCCCTCGTAGGAGTAGGTGCTAGATACTAGATAGCATTAAAGCCCGTCGTACGACAAATACCACAACCAACACCTCCTAGAGTTGTTGCCACAACAGTCGAATCTGTAAATTTGATTTTAATTTAACGCAAGTAATTTTTTTTATTAAGGCCTATTGTTGCAGAAACTTTGCCTTTCATGAGATTTACATTGTTGGTCCTTGCATACTGTTGCTCATGCATTGTCGCTTCACGACGGGGTCTAGCAATATATAGGGTCTTTATAATTAAAATTCCATTTTGACATGGCCATAGAAAAAAACTACTGGACCAAAAGCTATAATACTCAACGATGTGAAATGAGTAGATCGCTCATGAGCTGCTTTCAGCGCCACCATCGTGTCCCCATTTACGAAATTAGGCACGGTAATCCGGTGTAACCTGCTTTCAGTAAATGGTGGAGGCCACATTCAACATGTAACTAATTTTAGTAACGATTAAAGACATGTTAACCTGTGTCTTCGTGTCTAATTTCGTATAAGAATATTGCATAGAGCGGGTGGTAACCTTTTGAACTAATTTTTTTTGGTGGGTATGAACTTCCCATACCCACTTGTATAATATTACCAAGTATTATAGCTTTTGGTCCAGTAGTTTTTTTTTATGGCCATGTCAAAATGGAACTTTAAATATAAAGACCCTGTGTATAGATAGATTTATTTATTACCTTTTTTTAAAAATATTCTTTATAATTATCTCCCTTAAAACGTGAATCATTAAGGCAAGCACCGTGGCCGACGAAAAAGATGGTCAGGTGACTTTTCTGTGCAAGCATTAATTTCATCAGCCATTGTTGACGCAACATACAAACACGACCAACTGATTGTTAACGCAAACAGAACCGACTGATTGTTCGCAAATGCAAGAAAACGAATATAAACAAAGTCTATTTCATATACAGAGTGTAACATAAAGATCGGGACAGTAGAATATCTGGAGAAATATCCATCGGATCGAGACACGTGTTTAATATTTTTCCAAAAAGCTATCCAATGATACCAAACTCTACCTCCACCCCTACCCCCTGATATCTTAAAGTGTAACCCCTACATTTAATATGTATTATAAAATGTTGGACTTTTTGAAATTTTGACTTCGTATTGTAAAAGACCATCAAAAAGTAGAATAGGAATGTCTCTAAGCCCAAACTCTCTCGTGTCTTCATCGAAAAAATTAGATTCAAAACTTTAAAGGTTCCACACATTCAGTGACTGTATCTCCCAAACTGTTGGATCAATTGAAAAAACTCCAGGATTAAAAAATTCTCAAATGTTGGATACAATCTCTTAAATACCATTAAAATAAGGGTTCCTATTTAATATTTCAATGTTTCTCTCGCCCACGATCTCAAAGAGTGGGGGTAGTGGTGGATTTGGTATCATTGATTAGCTTTTAAAAAAATTAAACACGTGCTTTTTTTTGTCTTTTTAATCCGATGTTTATTTCTCCAGATATTCCTCTGTCCCGGTCTTTTTGTTACACCCTATATGTAGATATCTAGATTACAAATTAACATCCCCTATTTAACCCCTTAGGTCCTTTCATAGTGGATGCTTACGTCACAAAATAAACCTACACTCAAAAGTTGATGTAATTAGCTTCAGCAGTTTCGGCTCGGCGTTGATGAATCAGTTAACAACCTATTGAACAAACAACCAATACATTGCAGGAACGCGGGTGTTCAGAGATGACACCTTCATGCAAGATGGTGCAGCAATGCATGTGGGTCGCCCAGTTAAGGAACTACTTCGTACCAGTTCGGCGATGTAGGTGTTCTGTACAGACACTTTCCAGATGTGTGGCCTACACGTTCACCAGATCTTAATTCATGTGACTTCTGGCTGTGGGGAGCCCTGAAAAATTGTGTTTATCATACGAACTTTGCCTGAGGTGAAAGCCAACACCATTCGTCATGTTGCAGCCATTTCACGGGAGACACTTGGTGCTATTGAATATGCTATCCTGCGCTTCCAGCATGTCATCGACGAAGAGGATGCGCATATTGAACAGTTCCTCTAACAGCATTCCAGTAATGCATCACTATAGCCTGTGTAAGATCTTGCAGCGTCAGTTTTTCTCCTGATGGCAACCATATGCACAAAAACATTTTCTGTTGGAATTCTCTTCCCCTTGTTCTGCATAGCCTATACGTTTCATTATTATCCGTGCAATAACGCGGTCTGCATCCCGCGCAAAATTGAAGAACTTTAATTATATCCACCCGATATATACATGGTCCGGCACATGTTTTTACTTTTCAAATGTAAAAAACCATGCTCTCAGTCACTGGACATTACATTTTAATGAAGAAAAAAGTCATTGATATCTATATCTTTGGTTATACAAAAAAAAATTTCATATATTTGGAGCGACCGTCCAGCAGCATATGCCCCACTGTGTATGCCTGTTTGAGTTATAGTGTTTTGCAAACAATAAAACGATACCGCAATTTCAAATACAGCCAGCGCCATCTCTCGGTATTAAAAATAAATTTGAGCTATAGGAAGTCATTTTGTTACAATCATTTCTCAGCCAAAACTCCTGAAGCTAATTGAATATCCTATCGAGGGGTAAATTTCCAAAAATCATGAAACATGTCTTTATTTCTTACCAAAGTGCCAAATACCAATTTTCATGGATTTAATAATGGATTTAAATTAAAAATGACGGATTTTCATAAAAACTTACATCTCCTATTTGACCCCTTAGGGGATGAATTTCGTAAAAGCCTTTCTTAATGAGTCTCTACATTATAAAATAAATCTGCACACCAAATTTCATATTAATAGCTTCGGTGGTTTCGGCTCGGCGATGATGTATCAGTCAGTCAGTCAGGACATGTTATTTATAGATTTATAGATTTAGCAATAGCGAAGCATTGCCGGGTACGCTAGTAATAAAGTAAACAAAAGCTTAAGAAAATCAGAGGTTATTACATTGCTGCAATAACAAAACCCGCGTGGTTCCCCATCATTTCGGAGTTCCCTAGGGTATTGCATCACCAAAATGATCATGGTAAAAGAAAAATATAATTCCTCGGGAACTTCGCAATTGATCTGGATCAACAGTACCCTAAATTTTGAACCAGGCTATACGCTATAACCATACTAAGTTTCATCAAAATCCGTCCAGTAGTTTTTGTGTGATGCGCGTACAAACAAACAGAGACAGAGACAATAGATTTATTATATGTATTATAGTTATTATTTTTTCGAAATCTGGGGTACACAGTGACCTTTCTCATGCTTTGAAGGTCAAGTATGCAAAATTTCATCAAGATCGCAATATGATTGTAGATTTGTATAAAAAACATAAAACAAACATCCTTCTATGTTTACATTTAGATTAATACATCTTTCTACATATACAAATAAATATAGATTAATAGATTATTTCATAGCGAGAGAAGATGACGCTAAACAGGAGGGTAACATTAGTTTCGATCATCTTTCAGTTACGTACTGTCACGGAATTTTGGAGCGAAAGCGGATATGAAGAAAAATTCCGCGACGGAAAGATTTATTAAGAATAGTTGGAAGTTTAAAGAAAAAGCTCTCACCCTGGGAAGTCAAAATGGAACGACCGTGCGAGTCGCGCGAAGTGCGAGAAGGAGCCACGAGGGACAAAGGGGAGCGTGGCAGAAAGGAGAAGTGAATTGGCCGCTGATGAGACAAGTCGAACGGGCGAGAGCTGAGGGCAGATATGCTAGCCCGAAGCCATCGAATCCGAAAGGCTGTGAGAGAGATAGGCATGTTTCTGGGACCAAAGCGATTCGCAGCGGGCGTTGTAAACGCAGTAGGGCGAAAACTGAACAAGAAACTGATCCGTTATTTTCTCTCGTTTCAAGCCAACGTCGCAGGGAAGCCGACCAGTCGGAGCAGCTAATTGCGGGCTGCGATACGAAGAAACGTTTGTATCAACGTCGACTAGCTTCTACGGAGCGACCGCAGACCATCGGACCTCGTATTTACGGTAATGACTTTTTATCCTATTATATGGGTAATACTTACGTCTCTCAGCTACATTCAAGGTTGTCTTATATGGCATGCTGTAATATCGCGGTTACATGCGATAGTGAAGAAGTGTTCTACGAGCTAAAATTAGCGTCGTATAGCGAACGTGTATACGGAGTATTTCCGAACAGTTTAGCATCCTATTTGGATGGTGGCGTCGGCGGTTTTGTGTCGGCGACCTAGGAAAACTGTAGTTTGTGGTTGACTTATAATACTGCAGTGCTTCATGAGAGACATGTTTCTTTTGTACGTGGTTAGGCTAGCCATGAAGATAAGCAGCGAGCGGGTATTTAGTTAATGAAAGTGTTTGTGCCTTCAAGTTATGGAAAAGAATAATGAAGGATGCAAGCGTGCATACAGCTATTGCGCTGTTGGATGCATCGGAGCAGATTGTTAGTCTATATGTATTTAGAAGGGAAATGGATAATAGATGTTGCTAAAATTGGATATTGAAAGCGAACCCGCATTGCATATTGGAGGTTGTTAGCATAAGCTATAATTAATATTTATAAGTAATATCATTGCATAATTGTGTTCGACATTTGTCAATGGCTAAAATTTATTATGTGAATGATGAAGCCCGGATTGCTTATTGAGGGGCATTAATTCTTCTGATCCATTCTGATACCCGAGGACGCGGGTTCGACCCCGGCCGAGAACGAAGTAGGTGTTTTTCTGAGGGGAAATCCTGAGATCACGCACTTCCTTCGGAAAAGAAGTAAAGCCATTCGTCCCGTGTAGTCGTTTGCCGGCTGCACGTTAAAGAACCCTTGCGAGGCAAAATTTGCGGCCCCTATATCGTCCTGAAATGACCATAGCAGTTGAAAAGGACGTTAATGCCAAACAAACCAAACTCTGATCCATCTATTTCATTTCTAGCTATATACTGTTGTTTGCTTGGTTTCTGTAATCTCACCAAATGTCTCCTACCTTCGGATGCCTGATCCATCTATTTCATTTCTAGCTGTGTACTGTTGTTTGCTTGGTCTCTGTAATCTCAAACCAAATGTTTTCTACCTTCGGAGGCTACGAGGAAATTTATTTTAAATTTAATTAAAATCTAATCCTCAATTAAAATGGTTTACATTGCTGCTTTTATATTATTCTGTTACCTTTTTGGTAGCCAGGATGTTAAACAACCGTTGATTGGTTTGGTTTAGTTTGTTTGGTTTTAACGTCTTTTTCAGCTGCTATGGTCATTTCAGGACGACGAAAACAACCGTCGAATCTATTTGAAATTTATGCTAATACGGGGTCAGCCTATGAGATTTTGCTTGGTCTTCCAAGCTTGTTAGTAAAGGGACAAACAAAAACATCCACGCTCCCAGGGGGACTCGAAACCGCGGTTGCTGGTCCCTAGAGCCACAAGACCTATTCCTTAGCGCTCTCGGCTATTGCTTACATTAAACTTCGACATAAATAAAAATACAATTTATAAAAGTTAAATAATCTAATGTTTTTACACAAACTTCTTAAATTTTATAAATAAATCAAGAGTAAAAAATTGATAAATACTTAACAGTACTTATGACATGAGAAATATTCGAGAAACTAAATGAATATGAATAATCTAATAGAACTAAATGAATATTAAAAAACAAGAAAAAATAGTAAAACATTAATCAAATATACTTAAAATAATATAAAGTTACATTACTCTCATACTGTAGTTAGAATTCTAACTAATGTGCCTAATACACATAAAATACAAGGTGGTTATAAAATAAGTTCGCCTACTCAGAGCCCTCTAGAGCCCAATCTAATAAACCCATTGAACCAGGTGAAAATGTGGCGCTGTGGAATGACAAATGGAGATTTTAAAAATAGTTTTATCGTTTTAAACAAGCAGGCAAGGTATTAATAGTTTGTGATGATGAAATCCAATCTGAGATGTTAAAGGCCTTAAATCAGGATGGTATCCTGTGGCTGACTCGGGTGTGATTACATCGTTTATGTTTGATTACAGCATATATTCAATATGTCCGGCCCCTGCGTCAGTGACGTATTGGAAGCGTAGCACAGCAAGATCAATTCTTGCATGAAGCGTTTCCCGGGGAATGTCTGAGACATGTCGTCTAATGCTGTCTTTCAGCTCAGGCACAGTCCATACGCTTTGTTGATAGACCCGATCTTTCAAAAATCCCCAGACCCAAAAATCACACTGGTTTAAATCCGGAGAAGTGGAGGTCACGCATCTGGAAAACTTCTAGAGATCACACGATCATTTCCAAAGCTGGCACGAAGCAGTTCCTTCACTTGTCGACCATTATGAGGAGACGCTCCATCTTGCATGAAGACAGTGGTTTCCAAGCATCGTCGTTCTCGCAAGGCAGGAATCACATGCTGTACAAGAAGTTCACAATATCGTGGACCTCGTTGTGTCACTTCCTCAAAGAAAAAGGTGCCTAGAATAAAATCAGCGGTGAATCCACACAATACAATCACGTATTCAGAATGCAATGGCTTTTCGTGCACGACATGGGGGAGTGAGGCACCCTATATGCGGCAGTTCAGCGTGTTCACCGCTCCTTCTAGGGTGAAATATGCTTCGTCTGATCATAGAATGTTTCACGGCCACAGGTCATCAACAGTCATCCTCGCCAGAAAGCGATAAGCAAAGTCAGCGCGTTGAGAAGGATCTTGAGATTTTAGCTGTTGTGCCAGATGAATCTTGCATGGGGACCAATGCTGAATGGACCGCAAGACCTTTCGCACCGTGCACCATAAGATGGACAATTCTCGTGCTGTTACTCGAGCACTTGTTGCAGAATGATGAAAAGAGGAAAGTCTGTCCACCACTGCAACAGCCACGTCCTCAAGAATTTCGTCTGCTATCTTGCACTGTCCTCTTCCTGGTTCAAATTTCTTGCGCCAATCAATTAAATTTCTTTATCATTTTTCGCAATCCAGTATCTGACATGAGCCCTTTTCGCAGTCCTTTTAGACGACGATATGCAGCAATGCAGCTGGACTGCTGCTATCATTCCGGTAAAACAACTTTACCAACAGTGCGTTCTTTCTTGCTTAAAACCATGATCTTTCGTGAAAGCTTTTTACTAACCGTAATATAATGAATGAATCTCAATCCATTCCATTCTGGGTATGTTGACTTTCTAATTTGAATAAACTTTCTGCTAATAAGGCTGATATTGAGAACGAACATATGCTGTAATAAAAAAAACCTTGCCTGCTTGTTTAAAACAATAAAACTAGTTTTAAAATCTCCATTTGTCATTCCACAGCGCCACATCTTCACCTGGTGGTGAAAATTTGCACTAATTTTTTTCTTTCCGGAATTCTCTCCCCCATGGTCTGGAAATTTCAATTTGCATCATAATCATGTTCATTAGATTGGGCTCTAGAGGGCTCTGGATAGGCGAACTTATTGTATAACCATCCTATATAACAATAAATCAAATTAATAAAGTGAAACTACACAGTCCAGTCACAGTAATGTGACCTCCCCCTTCGTTCAACATCAGCAGAAAATGGTTACGTCCAGAAGGTACGTACCAGTATCAGAAGTGGGGGGGGGGGGTATAGGAAGGGTGTCAGATGGAAGCAGAAAACATTGTAATTGTTGGAATCATGGCGATACATAGCGATTTATCCGACCTCCTAAAGGGCATGATCATCGGTTTCCGAGCCAAGGGCGGCAGTATTTCCGAAACGGCTAGTTTTGTGAACTGTTCGCGTGCCGCCGTGGAGAAAGTGTACCGTGCATGGCAGAAGGGACTATCCATTCTACGAAAAATCCGAAAAACAGGAATTCTAGATGATATACCGGGATTTTATTTACCTCTTGTTGACTTGCCTCAGATTAAAATGATATCCATCTTCACTAACGGGGAACATCACTGGATACTTTAGACACAAGTTTTTCTTTTGGATATTCTGGCCAACATTTATCATAAAAGCGGATGAGTGACATCCTATGTAAATAAATATACATGTATTATTTATACCGGGTGATCTAAAAATGAGCTACATTTTTTCATGAAACTAATAATTGTTTTACACGTGCCTCGTAGTTAACTAAAATGCTAGAGGTCTCTATGAACAAATTGTGGAAAACGAAATCGGGTCATAGACAGCTTTAACTACCGTATATCTTTGAATAAATGCCGCGGCGAGTTTACAAACAATTTCTTTACTACCGTATTTCTCTGAATAAATAAGCTTTTTGGGGCGAGGCGATTATTTGAGGACGGCGTTAAATGCATTCGTTGTGATTTACGACATATTCTTGCTCCCTTTTTTAAATTTTTTATGTATATAAATTGTACATAAATTTGTATAGTTTTTGTACTGTATAAGTTACCGCCTTATATTTACCTTAATAATAAAAATTTCTTCCATTATGACAACTGGTAATAAATTTTCCAATAAAAAACGCTGCGCTGATTGTTTTGAGGGTGTAGTTATTTCACTGTAACTTTTGGCGGCGAGACGATTAAATGAGGACGGCGATAAAATGGGTGCGGCGTTTACTCAAAGAAATACGATATCAGGGAAACACTGAAGTCTTTCTAAAATTACTTTGATAACTTTTATCAGAATTACTTCAATAATAATAATAATAATAATAATAATAATAATATAAATCTATTTAAATCCACACTATCACGTAGAGAACTATCTATATAAGACCCATCCATTTCTCGAAACCTCCGTCCTTGTTAAAATTTAATTCCATTTTTACACAGGAATTTTACAAAAATGCCTCATTTTTTCTTCGTGTTGGGTAAGATTTTTAATGAATTAGTTTAGTGAACTAGCTTTTACCCGGGACTTCCTCCCGCGTGATTATTCTTATCTATATGTATTTGTAGAGATATAATTGTTATTATTGCATGTTTTCTGTGAATAATCACCTGTAAATGCATATTTTTTAGCTTAATGATTTCAGTAGTTTTGGGAATTCCCATACGGACAAACCGACGGGAACATGCGTTACTCTAAAATGGTTTCGTCTTTTCGGGGAACAATATTAGTAAGAAGAACAACTACTTGTATACTTGTAGCAGAGAATCAGGATCTAATCGCAATTCGTGCTCCGATTTTGATTCATTCTAGCGAGCAAGTATATGGTTTTGAGAATCGAGGGATGATCTTTAACTTCTTTCGGATTCAGTTTTGTTTTCACATTAGGATTTTTAACATTAGCGTTTAGACACAAGTTTTAGGTAAACTCCAGATCCCTGCTTTCGTCATTTTTTATGAATCTCATGTGGATATTTCTCTCTCAGATGCCAGCCGCGATTCGTGCCCACAGTCAGATTCTGCAACTCACACGTTTCTCATTCTTAAAAAAGAATTAAGAGAAAAATTTAGAAAGACGATAGAAATTGGGGCTGAAGAAACGAAATGACATCTACGTTGGTTGGTTAAGCATCGACACAGGAATAAGATTCTTTTTCTAAATCCTATAAAATCGGAGACTGTAGATAGGGGGCAGCGACGTAGCGAGGGTAAATGGCGCACGGTATTCACTTTTCACCCCCGTCGCTAAGCCACTGATAGGGGGGAGGGAAGGAGGGTAACCATGCAGTGCGGCCCTAATGTCAGATTATTAGAATTCATCAGATCTGTCAGAATGGTTAAAGGAAAATTTTAACGGCTCAGTCCACGAGAAAACGTATTTTGTCTATTTCTTTTTGTATTTTATCGTTTATGTTTTAGAATTTAGATGTTTTATCCTATTATAAATTTTATCTGCATTATTTTGTTTTCGTATTATTATCTTCCCATAATTAATAGTTATTCCCCTGTGCTGTATTTTGCGTTTCTCAACATTTGACACAACCAAATATATGATATTAAATTTAATCTCTTATTTTACATTAAAATTTTCAATTTTGTAATGTGTAATTTATTCTGTAAAAATGTTTTCCATATATTAATTTGTATAATTTACCTTCTACACAATTAATTAATTGTGTTTCACTTTTGTTATAAATCTGTATAATTTATGTGCTTTATACATTACTAGTTTTTTCCTTCATTCATTCCAGTTTTTTTTTCCTTCTTCCCCTTCTTGACTTTACTTCTCCACAATACATCTTCTCTTAGCCCTATTCCTTCTTATTTCTTTCTCGTTGGCCACGATTCAAACAGAGGTCAACGAGAAAGACAGGCCCTGACGCGAAAATCATCTGACCTTAGTAGCCTGAGTAGCAATGTAACCACAGGTTAAGGATAAACGCAGATGTGCCAAGCCACTGTTAAAAAGTGTTGCGCCAAAACCTAGCTGTATATACGATAAACCACATATACCAAATAAATAGGCGTTTTGTTGCATTTGAGCTTACCGCATACATCACTAAGTTCGGCGCAACATTTAAAGAATGGTTTGCCACATCTGTTTTTATCCTTAATCTGTGATTCTCAGTGTGTGAATGTAACCTTCATTGTTTCCATACCGAATCGGTATTTTTTCGTTTGTTAAAAAAAGAAAGGTTGAATTGCTGGTTGGATTAGATGGTCAAGTGACTTTTCGGCGTCAGGGCCTTGTCTTTCTCGTTGGCTTCGGTTTCAAACAGACTGACGTCATCTTAAATTTACCCAACTGCGATTTCACCTCTTCTTTATTATATCAGTAAAAGTTATACATTTGCACAGGGTGGTTATTATTAAACTTTCCCTAGGTAGAAAACTATGTAAGTACAGGTACCAAACTCGGTAGTAATAATGTCCAGATTATGGGCCACAAGATTGGCATGGTTCACCGCTTCCATTAGTTGCATGACTGCCTGAAAGACAGGGTTTATCAGAAGAATATTCGTAAATGTGCCATTCTGAAGAGAAGCATCATATCAAGAGAGGAATCAAGCATATTCCTCCGTGCAGCATGCCATTCTACGCTTTCAAACTGTCCTAGATACTGACGCGCGCTATTTGAGCACACTATCAGACTGTTAATTATAACCAACCATTATGTCGAGGCATGTTAACTCTCAAATGTGCCCTTGAAAAAGCTAAGAAGGAGAAGCGTAACCAGATAGGAACTTTATATTTCAAAATGTACTGTAAGACATCAATAAATTATAAGCTTACTAAAAAGACAGTGCAGAGATCTTTAATTTCAGAACAAAAATGTTTTAGATTTGCACTGGAAAATCATGTCTTTCGGGGCAGTTGTACTTGCTTCCTTTCATAAGGTGAAAATAACAAGATTTTTCAACCTCGATAAATGCATAAAAAAGATATCAAATTTAAATATTCACTGGTAGCAATGAAATATGAACACCCAAAGAAACTGTTATCACATTGCTGATTTTACTTAGAAGTTAAAAAGTCATTAGCATATGATCTAGTTATCCCCCATTGTCAGCGCAGGGGAAGTACCAGATGTTCTTGTTGCAGGTGTTTGAGGAACCTACAATGTCATTATGAAACCAAATAGCAAAGTTTGCTTAGGCTGTCCAGTACTGCTAAAGATCGTGGAACATGCCTGAAATCATCACTGTTCATCATTTGTCCAGCCGGTTCGCAAAGTAGGCCTTTGGAAGGCAGGATAGGCCTGTCGCCAAATTGCGCAGAAAGTTGGATGGCAATACATGGTTCTTGGAAACGGTTGGTAGAGGAAGGACTGTTAACTCGCAGACGTGATTCAGCGTTCGAATGTCCGTTCTAGCACACCAAACAGTCACGTCCACTCTAATAAAAGCCAAAGTTACACAACATCTGGAAGCTCGGATCAACTGTAATCGCCTCCTGGAAATAGGACTGCGGTCGTGAGTTCCATTGGTTTCATTATACCACGACACAGTCAGATGTGCCTCCAGTGGTATCAAGAACAGAGGAGGGAATGGCATTCTTTAATGAAACTTTTTTGATTGGGCATAAATGAGAGTCGTATAAGTGTCCGTCCAAGACCAGAGAGAGACACATTCCATGGTATATACGCCTTTAACATACTGGGCCCTCTTCTGGAGTATTGGTATAAGAGAGTATATTTCGATAGTCGTTTACGTCTGGATGTTAATAGAGGGATATTGAATTCTACGTCCAAACACCATCCTGCCTATCTTGATCCCTTTTGTTGGGGATGCGCTGTTTCAGCAAGACAACACTCGTTCAGGTGCAGCTCATGTAACTTAACAGTACAGCATATCCGTCAACTTATTTAGCCCGTACGCACCCCTGACCTTTTTTCCTAATCGAGCATGCGTGGGAGTGGATTGGACAGGACCTGCCCATCAACCGCCTTCGATAGTTATACATTGCCCTGTCCTCTGTGGAAATGCTGTCGTCAGTAACGCGTTGGGCCACCCTTTGCTCCAATTACTGCTGTAACACGACGAGGAAGCTATCCACAAGCTGTTTACACTCCACTGGCGTGATACGGTGCCATTTGATCATCAAACGGTCCAGCAGCCGACGACGCTTCTTGACTGGGGGGATGCATCCGTACACGGCACATCCCACAATGCTTTGATTGCGTTCGTTTGGACTCTGCGCAGGCCAGGGCAATAACCGGATGTCCGTACGGGCGAATCATGCCTGTGTTGAACGAGTGGCGTAACATGGGGCATTGCCATAGAACT
Source organism: Rhysida immarginata (assembly GCA_023313115.1). Lineage (NCBI taxonomy): Eukaryota > Metazoa > Arthropoda > Chilopoda > Scolopendromorpha > Scolopendridae > Rhysida > Rhysida immarginata. Next base: position 239,551 of record JAHWFO010032239.1, read on the forward strand.
CCATCATTCAGGAAGGAGAGTTTCCAACATATCTTGGTACCATGAAGCATTCAGTCGCATGTCGACTTCGTTGATAGGACCTACGCTTGCTGTACAGGGTGTGGCCCACACCATGACTCCACCACTTGAGTCTTCACTGTGGGTACGAGGCACTCTGGATAGTATTTCTCGTTTGGCCGTCTCCAGATCCACACACGATCATCAGATTGTTGGAGGGTGAAGCGGCTTTTATCGTTCCACCTGACCTTTACCCAATTATCGCTAGTCTACTGATGACGTTCCGTACACTATCGTAGACGACGAACAGCTTCACCCTTGAGACGAATGCCTTCCTCTTTCTGGCTCTCCCAGAGAAACCAATCTGGCACGTTACACGGGCTGCGGCTGGTGAGTAGGCGTCTGGATCCCCTACAAAGGCAGCAGCGATGTCCCGCAGAGTGTCTTTGCGATGACTCACCACCACCAAGACAGAGCACGTTTGTCTCTCGGCGACAGACGTGGAGGTCGCCCGGAACGTTTTGCTGTCATTGCTGTCTGTTCGTATTTGTGTAGAACATCGTGCACAGTGGAGCGAGGATGCCCAGTCAAAGCACTGATTTCGCGTACTGACTTTCCGCTAATGCAGCTCCCCACAATCATTCCTCTCTCAAAATCGGATAATTCTCGGACCTTTAACATTTGCTGATTGGTGTTGTCACTGCTGTACCAACTGATGACTCGTGTCTTTAATATGTATACTGTCACGCGCATCCTATAGGGTGAAACCACACAAACATCACAAAACATAGGAGTGTCCCTGTATTTTTGGCAGGGCAGTGTATATATATATATATATATATATATATATATATATATATATATATTTTTTCTTTTACTTTTAATTTTTTTACTTTGTTTTAAATTTCGTGTTCATCTATTTTAAATAGTCTTGTGGCTGAGGGGCCCAAAAGATTCAACTCCAGTGCTAAGGTTCATCTATTGGTATGCCATTGGCAGAATTCAAATCTGCAACTCACAGGACTTGAGAACTGGAAAGCTTGCGTCAGCTACTAGTCAATTATATAAAAAATGCCATCTGCAATGTCGGTCAGAGTTGGGTATTGAAATTATTTGGATTATTAAACTTAATCCATATCATTTCCTATCCCAAAGTAATATTGTTGGCATTAAAAAAAATCCAATACCTAAACTATCGTTCGTTATTCGTTGCACCAAATATTTTATATGAATAATTTTTTAATGAATTTTATGCTATCAAATAGCTGTACTGTTTTTGAGTTACACTATATGAATGAGCTTCTAAATGCTCAGAACAAATTATCAAATACTCGGTGGTTTCAATTCTAATTGCTCTTTTTACAAAACCACCTTCAGTGCTTTGTGAACTTCATTAGACTTGTAGTTCAGCTTCTGTAAAATCCTCATATTCAAGTTATAGGTTGTAACCTACCGTTCCTACTACTGTATTTAATAATATATTTTTGCCCACAAATAATATGTTCGTCCTCTTTAAGTTGAATTTATAATGTACTTGTCTTAAACACATTTGCAAAGATAATCATAGTATTAAAGAAATAAAATAACATTTAAACTTTGAAACTGAAATAGCCATATATTTGGTAGTTAAGTTGAGGTTACCAGCTTAAACTAGCTTGTTCATTAGAGATTGCTACTTCTAAGAATACGTGAAGCTTCATAAATGTAAAAAAGTGGAGACGGGAGGGGATGTAAGGGTAAAAACCTTTGTCCAACAAACCCTTAACTTTTTTAAAGGGGATTGACCTTAAGGATCAAAGTGATAAACTGCTCTTTGATGAACTCTAAGAAAAAAATGTTAAAGTTATCTAAAAAATCGGTCATGAATGAATGTGGATGTTCAACCCACCCATTATCGTTATATTTGAAGGCACGGTCCTGTCTGACTCAATAATCTTAGGCTATTTGAGTTAGATCTATATACAGACTGCTGCTGCAAAAAAGAGGTAAGCGAAAATTTGCATGTATACAGAAAGTAGGCAACAAAATTTTCTTCGGTTACCTTTTTTAACGAATTTGAGCTCTGTTACGATTTTGAATGCGTAACTCAGAAACTACTAGTTGGAATACGATCAAATTTTAACAGTTTTATGTAACCTATTATTCATCCAAAATTCATTATCCTAGGCCTTACATAACCTGAGTTATTAACTTCTTGATCTTGGTGGCGGCATTTTTATTTCTGTTCATATCTCAGTTAGCGTTCATATTCGGACCCATGTCCATATGAAGTTTTTTGCTTAGAATGACCCATAATACCTCAGCTAAAAGCTTGAAAAAGTATTTTTTGAAACTCCCTGTATCAGAATTTCTGTAATCTAATGGTTATATACACACACCGACTAATGAATTAGACACCTTCGTTTAATATGGTATTGACCCTCCTTTGGCTGTAATTACAGAACATACGCGGTTTGGCATGGACTCTACAAGGTGTTGCAATGCAGGTAAGGTAATCGCAGACCATGCATTCGTCAGAGAAACCTTCAGGTCCTGCAGAGTAGACGGAAGCGGATGTCTTCGACGAATGTCTCTTTCCAACATGTCCCAAGCATTCTTGATCGGATTCAAATCCGCACTTTGCGCTGGCCACGGCAGATGTTGCAACTCGGTGTCATGTTCAGAAAACCACTCCTGAACAATTCTTGCTCGATGGACAGTAGCATTGTCGTCCATGAAGAACCCGTCACCATTTGGGTACAAATGCACCATTGCAGGATGGACTTGATCTGCAACAATGTTCAGGTAGTCTTTGGCTTTCACCCGACTGTCAAGGAATATCGGGGAACCCTGGCCATACCAACAAAACATGGCCCATATCATGACACCTTCTCCTGCAGCTTGAACTATGTTCACAACACATCAGGGGTCCATCGCTTCATGGGGCTGCCGCCAAATTCTCTGCCGGCCATCGGTGCAAAACAATGTGTAACGTCACTCGTCCGACCACATCACCTTTTTCCAGTCGTCTACTGTCCAGTCACACCGTTCTTTACAACACTGCAGGCGAAATTTCCAGTTTGTTGCTGACACCAGGGGCTTCCTCACTGGCATGAGACTTCCCATCCCTATTCGCTTCAACTCTGGGCGCATTATTCTGGAGGAGATGGGTTGCGATGATCCTTGAAGTCTGCCATCAGTTGCTCCACAGTAGACCTTCGGTTTTACCGCATAATCCGTCTCAGACGATGTTCGTCCCTGTCCGTGTTGATTGTTTTTGATCCACAATTCTGCCGTTTCGACAACTCTTGTGGATTCCGTTTCCATGCATTGAACAACTTGGAGACCTGACCTTTTGAGATACCGGTCAGTTGTACTGTCCTGGCAATCGTAGCTCCAACTAGACGGGCTTCCACATTGACTCCTTTTTGAAACTCAGACAGGTCTGCTGTTTCCCCATTTTGCTCAACTTGAGCAGCTGCAGCTTTTTCCTACCCTGTACTTGCAGCTTGCAATGAGCATGTACCTCACATTATTGCATTCATTTGCATATCACAATCGTTTCTAACCTGTGACCCCGTTTTACATATCAGTACAGTAATTCATCACGGGTTTCTAATTCATTGGCCCGTGTGTGTAGATTTTACTAAAATAAATCTAATGTGAAGAGCTCTAAACCTATTTTTGAATTCTGGGCTGTTATTTATTTATTTATTTATTAGTTAAATATACTACATCGGAGCTCGTCTAAGACCAGTATGGTAATACACCGACAATTTAGGTCTTAGGGGGCTTCATCATTCAAATTACAAAAGTGATGTAGCAGAATAAATACAGAATGAAATTAAAAAAAAAATACATAATAAACAGGGATTAGTGTCAGTTGTTAGAAGTGCAGGATTGTCTAATTTAATGTTAATGAATTTATAATATATATAAAGTTGCAAATTATCAATTAGTTAAATTTTATTATCAACACAAATTATCAAAGTATATATATATATTGGCAAAAAATACAATTATTTAAGGTTGGGATTAGAGGGAAGATGAGTAGCTGAATGTATTAAGAAAGGGCTTTAACTTTCTTTTAAAAGAAGCAGGGGTTGGAGCTTGCCGCAGACGTTCAAGCACACGGGCCCACCAATTTATACCATCAACAGAAATACAGTTGTTTTGATAATTTCGACGGGCTAATGGGCGTCTGATTGAGGAAGAAAATCGGGTGGGGTAACTGTGAAAATCTTGCTGATGATGTATTACTGGGGGATTAGATACGATTAAATGTCCATTAATAATTTTAGATGTCAACGTGAATAATTGTTGGATATATATTTGAAAAATAGTTACTATTGTATAGCATCCAAAGTAGGGCGATACATGAAAATATAGCCTCAGCCGATTCCGAAGAACGACTTGAAAATATAGTAAACTCTTTACTAATTAAAATCTATAATTGGTCATTATTAAATCAACTTCCATTAAACTTAAACAAATCATACTATCAGCGTAATAAACTGATTGACTATAACAAAATTAAGCTTTGCGTTAATAATAAAATCTTATCTAGAGTCTCTTCCTATAAATATTTAGGAGTTTATTTTACCCCTGATTTGTCATGGAGCCTTCATATAAAACATTTAGCTACTAAAGTATCCCGTTCTTTAGGCATTATTTATAGAGTCAATCATCTTCCACGTAATATTTTACTAAATTTATATTTTACCCTAATTCATACAAATTTATGCTTTGGAATATGTTTACGGGGATCGACCACACAGAAAAATAAAAATCTTATAATTAAACTTCAAAAACGTTTTTTAAGAATATTGTTAAATAGGCCCGCTTTCTCTTCCGTTAGTTCAGAATTTAAAAACTTCAACTTATTAAAATTTGATGATCTTTATTTTATTCAACTAGCTCAATTTATATATAAAATCACGCATAACATATATAATATTAGAAACCCCCCTATGTTAATCAGTCCATATCATCACTATCTCACAAGAGAGAAAAAAACAGTAATCCCTTTTTATAGAGTGAATTACTTAAGGAGATCAATTTCGATTTCCGGCGCTATCTGTTGGTCAAAATTAACTGTGTAACTTCGGGAGGTACCTTCTCTTCAATTTTTTAAACATCGTCACCTTAGAAACATTCGCTCGGGCCTAATTACTTCTGATTTAACTTCTGTTTACTCTTAATTAAAACCGATTTACACAGTCCTCTGTTTGTTTTACTATTTCTATTATTATTATTATCATTACTACCAATATTATTATTGGTTATATTGTAATGTTTTTAGTTATAAAAAAATTATCATTACTATTATTATTGTTGTTGATATTGTCGTTGCCGTTTAATGCCATACAAATTTATACAAATTTATATAATTTTAGATTATCTTATAATTGTTTTATGGATGCCCCTGGACAGGCTCACTGGCCTTTTGGGCGCCTTTTCATTCTTTGGAGACAATATTACTTAATTTCTTATTTGATTTTTCTTTTATATTGTAAATTTGTAAAATAAATAAATAAATAAATAAATATTGGGAGCTTCAGTAGAATCCTAAGAAACTTTTTTGGATGCGTAGGATATTTGTTAAGTTAAATTTAGAAGTAGAGCCCCAGAATTATATTCCATAGCAAATAGTTGAATCTATCAGTGCACTGTATAATAGCAACAATATTCTAGATGGAAGGTAGTGATGCTGCGAGATTATGCCAAGTCGTTTACTAAGAGTCTTAGATAATTCCTTTACATGATTGTTCCATGATAAATCCGAGGATATATGCAATCCTAAGAACTTAAAAGTTTCAGTAAAGGATAGGGGGTGAGAATTGTATTAAATGGGTAATTCACGAGGTACAGATTGTTTATTCCGTTGTGCAAAGATCATGTATTTAGTTTTATTAAGGTTAAGAGATAATTGGTTTAATTGTTTCCAATTAAGATAATCAGGGATTGATGATAGAAGCTTGTAGATTCGCAATTGTACTATCAGCATAAGAGAGAGTAACATCATCAGCTTAAAAGATAGCGAAAGAGGGCGAAAGAGCGTGTGAAAGGTCATTTATAAAAAGGCTGAAAAGCAGCGGAGATAGTATTGATCCTTGGGGAATTCCTAGGTTACGTACTAAAGTTCTGGAAGTTATATTTCCTAAAGATAAAGTATACTGTCGATCGGTTAAAAATTCGGTTAGCCAGTTTAGTGGGGGACCCCGTATGTTATAGAAGTTGGAAAGTTTATAAATCAGGAGGTTTATTGGGACAGAATCAAAGGCTTTTGAGAAGTCCAGGAATATAGAAACTACATGCCTGTTTTCGGTCATATTCATTGTTATATATTCAATTAATTCATAACTAGCAGTGTCGGTACCACGCTTTTCTTGAGCACTTTCCTGTGGATAGACGTGGCTTTTATGACTCTAGTACATTTTATTCCAAAATTAATCGATTGTTACGGGAATTTCCTGTATACCCTGCATATGTGTATTTAATATGCCTATGAAATCTTTGAATATGCATCATGACACGTTATTTATAAACGATATATTATTGGATATAGGTATTACCAATATTACTTTCGGTTCGGAATTTTATTTTCACCCTGTGAGGTTTCCTAATGATGTTCATGAACGAATCGTAATTCAGACATTATCAAAAAATTTTCCCGTTTCTAATTATGTGGGCTTAATTGCTTAATTTGACATTTGGTTAATTGATTTCATCTCTTTATCTAAATACCCTATATAAATAGCATCTGAAAATGCTTAGCGTTTACAAATTTTTAGCAACAACTATAATTAAGACAATCGTGCTAATGAGATATTTAAATATAAATTTAATGATTTCTTTCTCAATAATAATGATTGCATGTATCACTTAATATACATGTAAGCATACGCATATAATTAAGGAAAATGCGAGACGTCTTTGTGAACAATAAATTTGGAAAAGGAAATCAGGTTATAAACAGTTTTAATTATCAGGGAAATACCGGAAATTATGAAATAATTCTAGAATTTCCTTGATAGCTCCTATCATAAGGACTTCAATAGTAATAGTAATAGTATAACTTCTATATAAATCCAAACAAATGAGTTTCCTTTTTCTATAGTGTAGAACTATCACTGTAAGACCCATCTAATTATTCGCAACCTCCGTCCTTTCTGTTGAAAATCTAATTTCACTTTCATCCAGTGTTTCACAAAAATGTTTCATTTTTTCTTCACTTTGGGTAAGATTTTTAATAATTATTAAAAAATTATTTTTTGTGATCTACCTTTTATCCGGAACTTCCACCCGCATGTTTATTCTTATATATTTACATCATGGCGTAGAGGTATAATGCCTTGTAAATAATTCTGTGTATAATCAGTTTTAAAAATAAGTTTACATTTTTAGCTCAATAAGTTCTGTAGTTTTGGGAATTACCATAGACGGACAAACGGACGGTGACATGCGCTACTGTTATATGGTTTCGTCTTTTAGGTTACACTAATAGGAAGAAGAGCAATTAAGAAGATCAAACTAATATGGTGTAGCTGCGAATTAAGATCTAATCGCAATTCGGGCTTTGATTCTGATTCATTTTAGCGAGGCAAGGCATGCTATGGAAAATTGATATTAGGTTAGGTCTTTCAGTTATTTTGGATTCAATTTTGGTTTCTCCGTTAGCGTATCATACGGGGGTTTCATATAACATCAGATCTCTACTATCGTCATTTTTTTAAAAACTTAAGGAAGCATTATTTCTCTCTCAGATGCCAGTCGCGCCTCGCCCTCAACGTCAGTCTCTGCAGCTCGTACGATTCTCGTACTTTAGAAAAAAAAATTAGAAAGACGATAAAAAATGCACCTGAAGAAACGACAGCTGGTTGTTTAGGCACTGAGATTGGATAAGATTCGTTTTTTTGGATCTTGTAAGATTAGATACTGTAGATGGGAGTAACCATTCAGAATGGTCTATGTCAGATACTAGAGATCCTCCACAAAATGCGTTCGCTAAAATAACCCTGTCTCTCCCTATTGTAACACTGTGACATTAATCAACTCCTCTCCCTAAATGAAGTTACCTAATGTAGTCGAATACCCCACTTAAAGGAGGAAATTTTTCGATGAACACATGTAATAAATAAACAATTAAGGAATGACATAACCAAGTACCAAAAGGCTAAAATAATCGCCGGCACATAAACAATTTGAAACATAATTCCAAAATTTTTGAATTACTTTTGAGAACCTTAAAACAGATTCCACTGATTCAAATTCGATAATCTACGAATTTTATAACCATTCTTATATATTCATTCATGGCATGTTACTTGTTGTTTGATATGTTACATACCGTATCTTAGCATTGAAAATTTCCAGTGGTACAAGAGTGATATCATTAGTACAGGTACCACTTATTAAATATCGACCATCTTCGATCTTTGTAATTATTCTTACATATTCGTTCATAAAAGGTCGTTCCGAGACATTTGATATATTACATGCAATTTCTTAGAATTGAAAATTTCCAGTGGTACAATAGTGGTATCATTAGCAGAGGTACCCTTGAATAAACGTGGACCAACTTTGAATTTTTTAATTAATCTTATATAGTCGTTCATAACAGGTCGTCCCTGTTTGATATATTACTTGCCATATCTTAGCAGTGAAAGTGCCAATGAACTATAATGGTTCCACTAAAGCAGATGCCTTTGAACCAATTTCGACTATCGCTAATTATACGTTATGACACATCATTCCAAGCTGTTTCAAAATGGTTCATTCGTAGAACCATATTTATCAATTGGCGAAAATAGTAATTAATAAACCATTAAGGAATGACATAACCAAGTACCGAAAGGTTAAACTAAATCATTCGCGGAACTATATTTTTAAACAGCCCTATGTTAACATTGCAAGTTTCTAATGGACCATAAAGTTACCATTACACCAGGTAACCAATTTCGACTATCATAAACTTTACGTTATATTCATTCATAACACATCATTCCAAGTAGTTTGATATATTACATGCCATATTTAAGCACGGAAAGTTCCAATGAACCATAATGGTTCCACTAAACCAGGTTCCTTGAAACCAATTTGGACTATCATTAATTTTACGTTATATTCCTTCATGACACATCATTCCAAGACATTTGATATATTACATACCATATTTTAGCATTGAAAATTCCAATGAGCCATAAAGGTTCCACTAAACCAGGTTACTTGGAACCAATCTCGACTATCATTAATTTTACATTATATTCATTCATGACACATTATTCCAAGTCGTTTGTTATATCACATGCCGTATTTCAGTATCAAAAGTTCCAATGAACCATAATATGGTTCCATTAAACCAGGTTACTTGAAACCAAATCTCGACTATCATTAATTTTAAATTATATTCATTCACTGCATATCATTCCAAGTCGTTTGATATATATTACATGCTACATTTTAGCATTGAAAGTTCCAATGAATCATAATGGTTCCACTAAACCAGGTTACTTGGAACCAAATCTCTACTATTATTAATTTTAAAATAAATTCATTCATGACACATCATTCCAAGTCGTTTGATATATTACATGCCATATTTTCGCATTGAAAGTTCCAATGAATCATAATGGTTCCACTAAACCAGGTTACTTGGAACCAACCTCGACTAT
>JAHWFO010032239.1:249210-328112 GCA_023313115.1 Rhysida immarginata
CATAATGGTTCCACTAAACCAGGTTACTTGGAACCAACCTCGACTATCAATAATTTTACGTTATATTCATTCATGACACATCATTCCAAGTCGTTTGATATATTACATGGTATATTTTACCATTGAAAACATTTGAGGGTGTCAAAATGATACCATTAGAGCACGTGCCATTGTTTCCATTTCAACCACTTTCAAAATGGTTCATTTTCGGAACCATATTTATTAATTGGCGAATATGTCCGCTTCAATCTCATCATTACGATTTGTTTGCTATATTACTTAATATATATCTCCATTGAAAATTGCTTGGTGGGGTTGTGAAGGTACCATTTGTGTACGTGCTAAAGAACGAATTTAGATAATTTATGTGATTAGTTCGTGCCATGTACCATATTTATCGACTGACGAAAATAGTAATGAATAACCCCTTGTATCTCGTCATTATGATTTGTTTTATATATTTCTTAATATTCTTCCCATTGAAAATTGCTTGGCGGAAAAATTGAGGTACCATTTGTGCACTTACCAAAGAACCGATTTAGATAATATTTGTGGTTGCTTCGTGTCATGACCATATTCATCGACTGACGAAAACAGATTTTAAAAATCTTTCATAGCCTCGGAGGAGTTAAAGTTACAGACAGACAGACAGACAGACAGACAGACAAACAGACGGACAGACAGACGGACGGACAGACAGACAGACAAACACGTTTCCCCACACTGATAGCATAAAGCACCTTTCGGTACTTAATAATAAAGCGAGAGGAAGGAAGAATCCGTTAACTGCAGATGTTAAAAAGATAGCTCGGATTCCCAAAGAATCGGGTTGATAGGAAGATTTAATTTTGCGTATTATAATAGCAACCTTATGTTTGGTACCTGGTGAAATAAAAAAAGGAATTAGCGTTCGGGTTATTTGAGAATGAGGGTTCGGAATAGATTGGCAGTGTTGAAGGTGATTTATATAATAGGGCGTCTAAAAAGGTGGTGACTAGTGAGCGTCAATCTTTGTAGGGTCAGAAAAAGGTAAGTTCTTGGAAGGACGGTTATGGAGTAAAGTTTTGTATTGTGTTCCACTTAGATATGTTTTGGGTGATGTTATTCAATAAAATCTTGTAAACATTCCAAGCAGGAGCTTTAGCAGTGAAGAAGAAGTACATTTATACATTTATTAAAAAAATTAATCCACACTCTGTCTCCCCCCTGTAGGCTAAAGCAAGTAGCAGATCCTGAAGTCATCTATTTTTACCCCTTTATCTACACGTTTAACCTCTCATCAAGTTTTTTAATCAAAAATTAATTTTCTTGAACGTAATATGTAGAAAATGTAAAAAAGCTCGTAATTTCTTTCCTTTCTCATCATTTCCAAATGTATATCACAAGCCATATGTTGGCATACTTCTAATGATCACGTGACTACCATCCCCGCAAATCCGACCCCAATGGAACACCTGAGCCTAAACATCATAGTAATGTAGATATTGCCTAGAGGAATCTGGATACTCAATTTTACGCCTTTACGTACCAAAATAGCACATAGATATGTTGTCCTCTTCGAATCCCACACCCGTAATTCCGACCCCACTGTACTAATCAAAACCAAACTAAATAGTGCAGATGAACATGCCCATAGGAAGCTACATTCCGAATTTCAACCTTCTACCTCAAAAAATGTATAAATTATGAAGCGGTACACAGTTAACACATTATAAAACCAATAAGCAGCTCCATTTTTTCCGTTACTTAATAAAATAATATAGATTATGAGCACTTGAGCAATCGTGATACGACAAAGCGATTTCACGTGCGCGCGCCGATTTCAATAATGCTTAAAAGATGAACAAAAAGTAACAATATATTCCTTCTTGACAAATCGATTGTTATATGACATGCCATTTTCTTTGAATTCTTTACACTCACTGTCTTAGCACGTGAATTCGACTTGAAGTGGTTCACGAAAAATTCTGAAAAGTTGATACGGTCGAGCTAAGACTTTGATGGTCATATTTCTGAAAACAGAATTTTAAAAAGTTAATCCGTTTTCAAGTTATCGTGCAAACGGCGGACGGCCAGACGGATAAACATACAGACCAAGGGCGCATTCTTATAAGTAGCTTTTATGCTAAAGCTCCTAATAAGCGTTAAAATGGTAGGCGTTATCCATGCTTTCTTTATCTCGGTGCGTGGTTTTTGGATAGTAAATAGTCTAGGAAGGAAGAAGTATATGGTGCAGGTGTGTATATACCGTATTTACTCGATTCTAAGGCGCACTTTTTTTCTGATATAAGTACATATTCCACTAAACATGTTGATTTTGATTTTTGAATAAAATCTTGTAAACTTTCCAAGAAGGAGCTTTAGCAGTGAAGCAGAAATACATTTATACGTTTATTAAAAAAAATTAACCCCCCCCCCCCCCGCGTCCCGAGTAGGATAAGGCAAGTCGTCTATTTTTACCCCTTCATCTGCGCTTTTTACCTCTCCCCAAGTTTTTTTTAATCAATAAATTGATTTTCTCGAACGTAATATGTAAAAAATGTAAAAAACCTCGTATCTTCTTTCTTTTTCATCATTTCTGAACGTATGATATATCACATGCCCTATGCAGCCATATTTCTACGGACCAAATGACTGCCACCCCCACAAATCCGATCCCACTGGAACAATTGGGCCTAAACTTCATAGTAATGTAGATCTTGCCTATAGGAATCTGGATACTGGATTTTACGCTTTTACGTACGATAAATAGCTCATAGACATATTACCCTCTCTGAATCCCATCCCCGTTATTCCGACCCCCGTATACTAAACTAAATAGTGCAGGTGGACCTGCCCGTAGTAAGCTACATTCCGAATTTCAACCTTCTACCTCAAATAAAACGTAGAAATATGAAGGGGAAGGACTGACATTATAAAACCAATAAGTAGCTCCATTCTTATTCTACTTACGAGGGTCAGTCAAATGAAAACCGGAAATATTTTTTTACAGCTCCTTTATTACAGACAGAGTTGGTACGCTATTTTTCAATGTAGTCCCCACCTTTTCGATGCATTCCGCCATCGAGTCGGGAAGGCATGGATACCTCGGGTAAAAAAAATCTTCATATAATGGAGATCTTGCTTATAGGGATCTGCATACCGAAATTCACTCCTTTATATTCATTAATACACCTTCACCTTTTGGTCCCCTCTAATTTTCACCCCCAAAACTCCGATCTTATTGGGTTAATCAAAACCAAACTAAATAGTGAAGGTGCTCATGCCCATAGTAAGCTACATTCCGAATTACAACCTTCTACCTCAAAAAATGTAGAAATGATGAAGGGTGATTCAAATCGTGTGTAAAATAAAACCAATAAGTAGCTCCATTTTCCCGCTACTTAATAATAAGCTTATAGATTATGAGCACTTGAGCAATCGTGCGTCGACAAAGCGATTTCACGTGCGCGCGCCGATGTCAATAATGCTTAAAAGATGAACTGAAAGTAACAATATATTCCTTCTTGACAAATCGATTGTTACATGACATGCCAGTATCTTTGAATTCTTTACACTCACTTGAATTCGTTACACATCACGTGAATTCGACTTGAAGGGGTCCACGAAAAATTCTGAAAAGTTGATACGGCCGAGCTAAGACTTTGATGGTCATATTTCTGAAAACAGAATTTAAAAAAGTTAATCCGTTTTCAAGTTATCGTGCAAACGGCGGACGGCCGGATAAACGTACAGACCAAGGGCGCATTCTTATGAGTAGCTTTGATACTAAAGCTCCTAATAAAGTCATAGAGTTGATTTCGGTGCGCCTACGATTAGAGGAATATTTTTTTTTTTCAAAAATGGTCATAAAAATCAGCATGCGCCTTACACTCAAAGGCGCCTTAGAATCGAGTAAATACGGTAGGTCAGGAACTTATTGAAAGCAAGATCTATGTGATCTTCGGGGTTCAGGAGGGAAAGCCAGTCAGTAGATTCATTAGTTCTATTAAATTTTAAAACTAGATCGGGTGTTAGCTTGATTCCAAGACAGAAGGGGTTGGGCATGGGAGGGACTATCGGAGGAAATTGAAAGGTAAAGATATCAAGTGAACTGAAATGTGATAATCAATTGTGCCGCTTACAATATTATCAGTAAGTAATGAGAAGAATTGGTCAATTAGGGAATAGGAATTATATGAATTAGAATAGTGTGTTGGAGCAGTAATTAAGGGAGACAGGCCTAATATTAGGGATAGATCTGGTGTTGGGGGAGGTTTTTGAAAAATCGAGGTTAAAATCACCAAATAAAATAATTTTTTTGTTAGTAAAACTTAAGAGTTAATAACATGGTAGAACGGTAAGCAAAAAAGTTAGTGAAGTTACCTAAAGGGGGACGGTACAAAGAGATAAAGAAAAATTTGTCTTTAATTAGTATCGTTAATAACTCATAGTCAGGGGTACATTTGGTGTGTTCTGTGATTGGCACAACATGCAGTGAGTTTAAGGTGTAGGTTATTAGTCCACCTCCTCTTTTATGTAATATGTGGCTGGTAATTGTGGAGTAGCCTGTTATTGGGGAAATTTCGGAGTCTGATTTCGTTCAGGTCTCTGATATGGAGATGATATGCGGTGGTGAGTTAAATGAAGTAATCATGATGAGTAGGGAGTTAAAATTAGTTCGCAAACTGTGGATATTTAGACTGAGGAAAAGGTAGGAGGGGGGGATTTTAAGGATAATTTGGAAATAGTAGAATTTAATTCACTTATTGAAATACAGTCTGTAGGGGAAGACATGTTGGTGAGATAAGAATCGAGGTAGGGAAAATTTTAGAAAAAAATCTGGTCTGTAAATCCTTAAGATAAAATTAGTTAGGTTACGACAATAAATAATTAATGGGAGTCAATCTTGGGTTGGGAATTATAAATTAAGGGTAATTTAAGACACTATAAATCAGATATGTTGTGAATACAACTTATTTTTCCAGAGGTTTCTTTAAAGTAAGTTCTACCTCCATGAGACCAAACGTTACGTGGACCAAGTTTAGCTTTAGCCGCACAAAATAATTTGTATCGAGTTGTGGTTAGATCCTCCGCAATGTGGGTCCGGCAGCCTTTGAGTTTCTTCCTGTTCTTTATAATAGAGTTTTTAAGGTCCATGGATGCAAATTGGAGGAGAATTGGGCGAATGTTTGTTGTGAGAGGGGGACCAATCCAATTCGCAAAAACAATTGATGAAGAAGGCAGTTGGACATCTAAGTTTGTAATGAAAAGATCAATACAACTGTCAATGGTATTTTCAGAGGGCGATTCAAGTAGTCCATAGATCCTGATGTTGAGCCTTCTTGAGAACTGATCCATATCATCGATTTGTTGTTGGATATGTGACCAATGGTTAGCTGTGGGGATCTAGGTTGCAAGGCCTCCTTTGGCAAAGAGAGGGGGCTTACTGGAGCTTGGCACTTAGCCTCAAAGGTAGAGAAGTTAGATTCCAGGTTCTTGAGACGGGTATCAAGATCATCTAGACGATCTTCAGACGAAGAATTACGTGAAATTATGTCTGTTACTAAGGTGTCTAGCTTGACCGAGATCTTTTGGTGCAAAACGTGTCTCTTTCTACGTTCTTGTAATATGGGGTCACCTTATATTTCTTTTTTTTTCCTGGTTTGTGTTTTTAGCACATTTTCGTAGAAAAGTGCAATGTTTGTCCAAGTGTCCGTCCGTCTCCAGACACAGTTCCAACCATGCATTGCGTTGCAATAGAGAGAGTGCGTGTATTGAAATACTGGAAGAGACGAACCATCCTTGCATTGGGGATAACGCTTGCTGAGCACTTCGGTTAGGCCCTGCGCGTGCTCTAAACGTTGTTAAGATGGTGCGCATGCAGGATGCACGTGGCTGACAATTATAGAAGGGGGATATCAGTGCCTAAACCAAAAGAATTTCTTTATTCTTAGGGAGCTTATTATTTATTACGATAACTTGAAAACAAATTAACTTTTTCAAACGTTTTCACCAATTCATAAATATGGGACAGAGCACGACCACGTTCGAAGGTGAGATAGCCAGAATGGTTAAAATAGCACGCGCTCAAATGTTAACTTTATGATACCCCTTGAAAAATTGATAACGACAAGGCATGTAATATATCAAACAACTTGTCACGACCTGTCATGAACGAATATATTAGAGTAACTAGTGATAGTAGACATTGGTCTAGTGGTTCGTGTTCCAATGGTACCATATGGTACCATTGGAAACTTTCAATGCTAAGATATGGCATGTAATATAAGAAACAAGTTGTAACAGTGTGTCATGAATGAATATAACGAGTAATTAATTGGTCGGAATTGTTTAATAGTACGTGTTTTATTGGTACCATATGTTACCTTTGGAAACTTTCAGTGCTTAAGATATGGCGTGTTACCATATCAATCAACTCCTTACGAGTTTTTAGACCTATTGTTATCCATAACTAATTACTGTGAGACATATATATTGCTAATTGCTAGTAGCTAATCGTTTGCTTCAACGGTAGATGATAACATAGAAACGCTTTAGTAATAGAATATGAAGAAATAATAGATGCTTACACAAAACATTTCAGCAATTGAAACTCACTTCGTTTAATACATTGGGGGAATGCATACAAATTAAAGGACTCTTATTTGTACAAATGTATAAAGAATCACTCTCTGTTTCACTTTTCATTTCTTAAATTTATTCGTTTAAATTCGATTTATTACGTTAGTTTACTTAAATAGTAATTTACAATTTAGTTTTCATATGTATATATTTTCTATAAAGTGTTTGAAAATGTAGGTTAAGTCTAGGTACCCATAACACGAAGATATGCTCCGTTTATCCACTTTGGCGGAAAAATCATTCTTGTTTTAATAATATAGATACTGCAACTACATCCTCCACATCCGTCTTGACAGGTAGCTGACGCGATACTTAACGTCGATAAGAAGGCGAGAACGAACGAGAGCGATACGAACGATGGCGGCTATTTGTTTACTTATTCGGTCTCCCGCCTTCGGTTTCATATTGTTTCTTCTTATTCGTAACCACAGTTGCCGGCAAGTAGTCGACAGTGCGTAAGAATGTCTTAAAGACAACCAAGTTGTCATGGTGGAAAGCCCAATGGGAGGCGGCACCCGGCTCACAGATCGAGAATTTCTGCTGTCCAACATTCAGAATATTTGATGAACACACATAATAAATAAAGAAACTAAACTGGAGCTGATCCTCCATGCATCAAGTAAAGATATTAATTGAAAAATGGAAGGAAAAATTCTGTGACCTGAGGTAATTTTCACATAAAAAGGAGCCATCATGACGTGCATACGCATAGACATTTTTTAATGGTCAGTTTATTATGACCACCTTCTCGGTCGCAAGCATGCTAGAAAAACATACTCCAAACAATAATGCTGTTTCCTTCATATTGAAAGGTTATAGTAATTCATTTGGGGTTCATGTTTTCGTGCTGTTTCCGCCAAATCCTCACTCAGCCATCAACGTGATTCATCGGACCACATACGAGAGAAAATCGGATAGTAATAGGTATTTGGCTTTCATAAATTAATTTCAACCATTCAGCGAAGAAAATTGTATTTTAGAAATTTTATTTTTTGCCTCAGTTTTCAATAAAATCGCCGCGTTGGTTTATGCAGCGGTCCCAACGTATAAGAACTTTCTATACCCATGTCAAAAATTTCGATTGACTTGCAAAAATCCGGACAGTTGTTTCATGTACGCTTCTGTTTCGATTGCCTTGCATTTGGGAAAAAAATCACACAGAATAATACCACTCCTATCCCAATACACCGTTGCCTTTATAAACTAACTTTATGCTATCTCAAACCGTTGTACCCTACCAGCATTTTTCGCGGTCTTGAATTTTTTTCTCACCGGTGTGTTTTCACACCATGCTTTTTCTTGTTTGGATTCAGGCTACTCATGGGAAATCCTACAACACCATCCTTACAGTACGGACCTTATGTCACAAAGGGTTGCGACAGTAATGGGCTCCAATATTTGTAACAGGCGACAAAATCTAGAAAATAATGTTGGAGTTCGTCTGTCAATGATATCAATACAACTCCTGGATCGCTCACCCAAGGGTAGAAAACAGCTCCTATGCATTCCCGAAATTGCAGCCTCAAATTGGTAGAAAGTAATCGATTAGTTTTTCCTGGTCACTATCACTCTTCCCCCTTAACCCCCTCACATCCTCCCAACGATATCTATACAACACCCAAGAGCAGAAAGCAGCCCCTTCGCGTTCCCGAAATTACTGCCTTAAATACAACTGCCTCAGTGGGTAGAAAGTAATCGAATAGTCGTTCCTGGTTACTTGAATTTCTGTAACGCTCTTTGCCCATTTAAGCGATCCAGAAGTTGTACTGATATCATTACTTCCAAGATGGCGTGGAGGCGAAAGCGACGCAAGCGGCGCAGACGGATACGCGAAAAAAGGTCGTTGAGCGGAAGATTGAAATCAAGAGAGGAGAGCGATAATGCAAGGTCGCCAGATAACGCGATAACGAAAGGGCGCCAGATAGGAAGCCCCTCGAAATATCAGAATCTATGTGCGTTCAATCGGGAAGAAAACCTACAATGCCCGGAGGAGTGAATGTGTTCTCACAAGCGCTAGAACAGGGAGACGAAAGTGTGTTCCCAAACAGCTTGCAAAAGCTTGGAACTGTGTTGAAAGTTCTAATGCTAACGACACTCTTCCCGTAATTTTCCAGACAGGAATTTCTTCATCCAGCGGCGCATCGAGCCGTTCCTCTTCTTCTCCCGAGACTTCGCCGCCTTGTCAACTTTCGTGTGCTTCTCACCGTGCTTTGTTTCAACGTTGGTGGAATGACTCTTCGTAGAATCGCCGACACGCAGGACTCGCCCTACAGCGTAACGCTTTTACACTTACTTGGCCAATTCAATGGTGGTTGTGTACGTCGTCCGGGTGTGGGACTGGCATGTCGGTTTTGCAACCCCGGACCTAGCCAGCGTCTCATCAGAGGACAGAATTTTTGGAATTTTTTCCTGGACGATTGCGGCCTACGTACGGGAAAGCCTCGGCACCTTGCCCCTCACGACAGGTAAATCATTACGGTCTTTAGCTTTATGAACGGTTTATTCAGCCCTGTCGTACTTACTCGAATCCTTCTCTTGCTCCCGCTCACACCCGCGTCATGCTAAACTTTAAGGTTTAATACAGAAAGCATAGAGGCTCGCTCTTTACGAGTAAAAGGGGGACGCGAGTTCCTAATTAAATTTAATGCGGTACCAATTTCCTTTTAATTTTTCTCCCGAATTATGTAGGCTCATTACTAATGGCGCTTCTTTGTTTTATAGCTGTCCAGTAAAATCGTTCCAGGGAAGTAAAGACTTAGCATCGCCGCATACTTAGTTAGCGGTACTGTTGGCGCAGGGCTATGCTGAAAGAGGGGGTAGAGCGGAGCTGTCTACGAGCTGTTTCCAATGAGAGGAAGATGCACATGCGCCTTAAGCACTGGAGATGCCAGCGCATGCGCATTTCACCTGACACGCATGTGCACTCCATGCCTCCACGCCTCCTTCCGCGATAGTTGTGTCTAGTCACATGACACACAGTAGTGAATAGGAAAAGCTTGAGTGAAAAAGATAAGGGTCCTTATTTAATTTAGTCCATTTTTGTTAAATATTATTATGGTTAAAGCGTGTGCGAAATAATAAGAGAAATCAACAGCATGTAATTTAATATTGTGAATAATTGAACAGCTCCAAAAGTGTTTGCTTTCGATTTTAGATACTTTCGATTTTAGACGTTTTGTCGAATATCTAAAAAATACTAGACGAATTACCCTGAAACTTCAGGGATGTAAAGAGCATGTTACACTTCATATATTTCAACGAAGGTTTAGACCCCACGGCAAATAGGGGACCAGCAACAAATTGAAAAATAAATAACATTTGGGATCACCCTGTAAAAAATATTGCTTGAAATGCGTTGTAGCTGTTGCATATGATTATGAGACTTATTTTACTTATCTGTGTTCATTTGTCTGAGAATAGCTCGCATATTCATGGAGATGTAAAGGTTTCTTTTGGGCAGAATCACTTTTTTGGACACAAAATGCTTCCATTTTGGTATCCGCTCTACCCCCTCTTTCAGTATAGCCCTGTGTTGGTGTTACGTTAAATATACAGGGTGAATACAAAAGTCTAAACCCCCCTTTTATTTTTTGAACCGAAGCAGATATGTCAATTTTGATGAATTTTTTGAATAGGAAGTTGTGGGTGGCCTATCCCATGGTGCACTTTTCATCATCCCAAATATGCAAATTAGGACACATTCAAAATTTATCTCAAAAACCGTAAGGTATAGAGAAAAAACCCAATTGCAAACTTGTTCAGCATATAAAAACAAACAAAACAAAAAAAATCATCAAAATCGGACCAACCAATCACCCACAATCACGTGGTGAACTGACGCCACAATCACCATATCACAATTGGGCACGGAACCTAACTGACGCCAAAACGTGCCTTTTATTTGCTTTTCCGCATGAAAATGAATGTGAGTATGGTAATTTATGTTAATTTTTTGATTTGCATGCTTTACATGGTGGAAATATCAACATTCAGTTTTCCTTGTGCAGTGTAAGCTACAAACAGTTCACCACGTGATTGTGAGTGATTGGTTGGTCCGATTTGGATGACTATTTGTTTGTTTTGTTTGTTTTTTTATGCTGAACAAGTTTGCGATTGGGTTTTTTTCTCTATCCCTTACGGTTTTTAAGATAAATTTTGAATGTGTCCTAATTTGCATATTTGGGATGATGAAAAGGGCACCATGGGATAGGCCACCCACAACTTCCTATTCATTGGATTCATCAAAATTGACATATCTGCTTCGGTTCAAAAAATAAAAGGGGGTTCAGAATTTTGTATTCACCCTGTATTTAATTCAACAGAAGATGCGGTCAGCTCTCACAGCGCAGTTAAGGAGGCCCGTCTTTCTCGAGGATTAAATTTTTCCTCAATTGATAATTATTGTATAATTAATTATAATTATTGTTTAGTAAAGACATAACTCGGTATGTACAGTATCTTTAATGTCAAAGCATTAAGCTATAGTGGTCGTGAACGATTCACTTTAAAAGTTAGTTAAGCATTTGTAAGTTTGCTATTAAACTAAATGTGTTTGGTTGGATCGTATTATTCAGCGAGCTTGTGTGATTTTCCACGTGTTAGTGGAATTCACTTATTTAAGAAAACCTCATTTATTTTGAAGCGAGAGGATTCATTTGGTATATGTACTTTGAGTTTATTCCATTTGATTTATTTTACTAATATAAAATGTATGCTCCTTGTCCCACATAAGTTCACTTAACTTTCTTCCACTGCGACTATCCAAATTATTCGTTGCACCTAGCCTCAATCTTTAACATCTATTCGGTCTGCTAAAGAAGTTCCTTAGAAGTCGCCGTTTACAGGAAAATGATAAAGTGTAAACGACTGTCCGAAGATGGCTTTGTAGTCAGCCGAACGGGTTACTTGAAATATGTATACAGAACCGGTTGCACGTTGGGCCCGCTTCATAAATAAATGTCGCGATTATGTTGAAAAAATGAGGCAATAAATAAAGTTTCCAAAATACATATTGGTTTGCTCTGAATGTTTGAAATTAATTTATGAAACGTAAATTTTCATTATTTTCCGGTTCTCTCTCGTACTTTGTTTCCAATTATCGACTGACCAAGTCTTGCGTTCCTCTGCGGAAAGGAGGCGTTTTCTTTTGTTATCTACAAATAGCAAAGCTGTGCGAACAGACATTCATTTTCCATATCCTATTTGATACCATGTAGGACGAACAGTGCGTCCAGAGATCTTTTGAGAAGATTTTTGATTAAGATGTGCTGTAATTTGCTGCATTGTTGCCCTTCTGTTGTCCTTTACAATTCGGGACATTCTCCGTTCCGCCCAAGCCTTCACCACAAATTGCACGTTGAGATCCACTTTTTTGGCTGACAGTCTAGTCTTTAAACACTCTAACAACAGAACAGCTCATAAAATTTCTGAGAGGGTTTTATCCTACCCCATACCTCAGCTGTTCAAATTAGTAATGAAAAATATCTTAACAACAGCTGTTCTTGAACATTTTACGAATGCGACGGTTTCGCTGATATTCGTTCCATGGCTCCGAGCTTCCACAATCATCCCATGATCAATGTCGGCCAAATCGCTATGTTTCACCATAACTTGACAAACCAATCAATTTTACTACTGTCGTAAGCACTAAGCTTTCATTTTTAACATCAATCTCGCCTTCTAACGACAACAGGATGATCAGGTGAACCGGTCTTAATAACTGGCCACTCAGTGCATAGGCGAACGTTCATACATAGATAAACCCCTCCACCCCATTTTATCGTTCACTTTTGTCGCAGTTTCGAAATCCCCCCTCCGCCCGTCGAACGAACGTATGTTGTGAATGATCCCTTATGGAATTCGTTAAATCTGTTGGACTGGTTTGGCCTCTTTTACACGACGCGTCCATGGTGGCGCGACCAGGTCGTCCCGTGGTTTACCGTTGCATCTTTCACACGTGATGGTAGCCCAGTGGACAGAAGAGGCGATGTGCTCCACATGCGAATTTTAGAGCCACCAAATAGGCTTCGATGACTTTGGTCATCTCTTCCAATCCAAACTCTATTTTCAACTCCTTTTTCCTGTCAATTTGCCATCTGGATGTTTTGTGTATTTTCGGTGGACGCGTTGGAGGCAGGAAAATCTGAACACGCCACCAAGAAACGTGCCACCAAAGATTGGTCGCTCGACTCTGGTGGCGTCGTGTGAAAGAGGTCTAAGGGTAAATTTTAGGGGCTCTCTCCACGAGAAACCGTATCTTATCTACATCTCTTTGTAGTTTATCGTTTATGTTTTAGAATTTAGCTGTTTTATCGTGTTATAAATTTATCTACATTATTTTGACTATGTATGATAATCTTCTTGTCGGCCTACCACTCATTAAGAGTGAAGGCCTATGTGTTCGTTTCCGAAAATCAATTGGGTTTTTTTTTCTGAAATCGACTTAAAAACTCATGAATCGAAAACAAATGTTGAAATTTTGAAAAAAGTTTCCGTCTGTGATCAATTTTGTGCAGAAACAACAAATAGCAGAACCGAATCAAAATTACACATACTTAGAGGACACTTAAATTGTACCTTGGCGTATTTTATACGTCAATTGGGTAAGCCTTTTCAGAGATATTAATTTTTTTCTAAAATTAAAAAATGGCTTTAGCGTTCAAACCAGCGAACGCAACTCAATAAACTCGACATGTACGGACTCTCAATTTCTCATTACGAGGAATTTTTTGTACATTGTTTGTTCGGCTCTGATGAGCCGTTTTAGAGTTATTAACGACCCCCCCCCCCCCCCCCGACAGAATTGTTTTAAAAATTAGTTCGTACTGAGAGGGATCTTTGAACTATGCGTTGACGTATTTTTCATGGAAATGGGCTAAGCCTTTTTAATGAAATTAATTTTTTTTCTAAAAATGAAGAAATGGCAGAAGCATTCATTTCATCAACCCAACCACAATACAAATGACATGGACGGCCTCTGTCATTGAGATGAGCCTGTTTTGAGAAGAAACTGTTTGGCAGCGAAGAGCCATTTTGGAGTAATTAAGGTTTTAAGGATCTCCAACCCCCCCCCCCCCTCCACAGAAAAAAAAAAATTTAACCCGTTTCATGACCTGGTGGTAGGCCTGTGCTAATGTACCATTCGGCAATTACAAATTATAATCAATTGCTTTCATATTCTAAACTCCAAGCATAGTTACATTGTCTGATTCTTCTATAATAGAAATGGGGTGCTTTTATCCGAACAATAATAATTACGAATGTCCCGTAATCATTTTAGCGGAGAAAAAAGATAGAGATCGCATTCATCTGCGCAGTGAGTGATTTCAAATGCTAACATCGAGGTGAAATTGCCAACTGAGATTTGGGGATGGATGAGAGCGAAGCGGCGCTGTTTACAATACAAAGACTGTGTAGTTTAGCATTTTCAGGAATATAATTTTCTGTTAGAGGAACTGTTGTCGCGAGGAGTGGCATAAGGAGAAAGTGAGGCTTTGCGCGCTAACATATTTCCCCTCGATGGTTATCAGTAGAAATTAGTGTGGATTTTCTTTGAGTACCGACAGATGGCATTAATTTTTGGGAGCACATCGTAGCAACATTATTTTGACTGTACATAACCATTGGAAATGAGTGCATCGAAATAAATTTTCTTGACCCCTGATTTTTTCATGGGAGATAGACTGGTTAAACAAATAATCACTAACTGTGAGTACAATCATTAAATGCGCAACCTTGTTGAACAGGAAGATAGGTATTTTGAATTTTTCAACATTTGACACAACTGTATGTGTTATTATCTTTAATCGTTTATTTTAATCTAGATTTTCTAATTTGTAATATGTCATTTATTCTCTAAAAAACTGTACTGTCCGCACGCCAAGAGGGTAAGACCGCCGTGTTGCTAATGTGCTCGTATGGTGTCGCTGTAGTTGGTGGATCAAATATCGCTCTTAAATGAATAACAGCTGATTGTGTACAATCACATATTAAATGCGATATGCAATGAGACGCCAGATAGGGAGACTTGTTGGACAGTCCTAGCGTAACCGGTAAATCATATTTGCTGGAAAAAGTGCTGGCGACTGTTCGATTGGAAGGCAAAATTGCCCTGGCAACGACTATGAGTGGAATTGCAGCACTTTGGTCGGGCGAATGGCACTTTCAATATTCAAGCTAGACCTGGATCTAAATGTAACTTCAATCTTTAATACCCCCATTTAATCGCAACGTGCAGAATTGCTATGCAAAGGCAGATCCTGGACATGCGAGTTACTAAATAAATTTTTTTTATATAATCTATTGGCTTTTAATTTTGCTTATTGCCTGTGCCAACGCCTCCTATAAAGAAAGCCTCGGCACTGAAACGTCATACATTGTTACATCATCATAAGTCGACCAAATTTAGAGCTTATTATTGGTAGAAATACGGTTAATAAAGGACGAAGTATGATGATGTAACAATGTATGACGTTTCAGTGCGGAGGCTTTCTTTATAGGAGGCGTTGCCTGTGCTCGGTTGCGCCGGGGACAACACCTTTATAATAAAAAAATTGCTAACAGTTTTGCAATGCTACTTTAACGCTTTGGTTACATGGCGTGTTCGACAAATCTTGATATTGTGGGTTCGAATCCTTCAGAATACACTTTTTAAACAAACAACTTTGTTTCTCGTCTTCGTTTTGCCTTGACAAGCTCGGCGAAGACTGTAAGATACGATTTTTATTATATACGTCCGTCTTCGCCGAGCTTAAACATTTATGTATCGAATTTGAAGATTGCAAGCATAAAACTGGTGTATGTAACACTTTTGGTATGAGCATTGTTCATCGACTGCACAGAAATATGCCACCCTTGCGTTCCGTACGGAAATATAACCACATAGTGCAGAAGATCATACCATCGGTGATTTTCTAAAATCCGACGAACTCTACTTTCTGTGCGCTGGGGCAAAATAATATCACCATATGCACTGACTCCTTGCCGGGTAAAAAAACACAGCAACGTCCGAATTTGTCGGTAAATTGTAGGGTCGACGGTCATTAGGTTGAACGTTTTGGGTATTAAACAATACAACAGCCAATTCCGAATAATCAGGTTCAATACAAGCTACAATACTCGGCGGGGATAATGCAGGTAATTCGTTTTAATACCAAGAATACCGTTACAAGCGGCTGATTATTTTGTAGAGTTCAAACGTCGACAATTTTCTGTTCGCCCAGCTAATACAATGGCAATTAACAAGTCCCAGGATCAAACCTAAAACAACATTGGTATATACCTAGAGTAGATAAATACTGATACCCCGCCTTCGTTTTGCCTTGAAAAGCTCGGCGAAGACGGGTGTCTCCGCTAGTTATCCATATATTATATTAATTTGTATAACTAACATCTACACATCTAATTTATGTACGGGTGATGTTCAATAAAGAATGATCATAATTTTTTTCTTTATTCATCCTCATTTTAGTGATGGTCTTTTTCAAAGTGGTCCCCGTTAGATGCAATGCACCTGTCTCAGCGATTCTGCCACTCATCAAAGATGTTCTGGAAACAGTTGTTGAATAGGTCCTTCAGATGATGGAAATTGCCTCCCACGAAGGTGTTTCTTCACGAAAATGCCTCCCACGAAGGTGATGAGAAAAGGAAGAAGTCGCACGGGGCTAAATCTGGGCTATATGGCGACTGAGGGATACACTTCCTTTGACATTGATTGCCTTTCCTCTGTAAACATTTCAAACTATCTGCGAACTGTGCTATAGGGAAGAACTGACTCCCCATAGGCCTCTGCTGAAGATTTGTTGAGACGAACTCAGAATTTCAGAGCAGCAATTTCATTGTGATGTAGGCAAAACTGAACATGCCTAGATTTGCACACCATACGCATTGGTTATTTCGTTTTTGTTTGTTGCTATGTTGTTGGTTTATATATGATGTTTATATCTGGATTTTATTGTTGTTTTATTTATGTTGTGGTCATATTATATTTCATTCTTGCCAACAAGGCACAAAAGGCCTCAGCTGTTGACGCGCCCATAAACCCAAACCGACCAAACAAGAAATAAAGTTTTTAAAGATGTAACTTATATCTATTTTGAAATATTTTTATCGTCATGTATATCGAAAAAGAATTTCGCTGTAAAAGACTTATTAACATTATCTTCAGCTTTCAAATATTTGATAAGTGATGTAAGATTACCTCAATTTCTATTTATGAAAAATATTTTTTTTCTAGGAACTATTTATTTTCTTTTCCCTGTGACAAGTCCCTGTAAAGAACAGCGTCGATGTCCAGCAACTTTCGATGAAATTAATGGCCTTTGTCTGTACTTCGGCAATGATTGGGTCAATTTCTTCCAAGCAATAGAAAGATGTGCAAGAATGGGTGGAAAACTCGTAAGCATTGACAGTAAAGCAAAATTTCAGGCGCTAACAATTTATCGAGAAACAACAGATGGTAAGAATAATTAACTTTCATGATTATTATTTTTCTGAACTAACTTTATTATCGTTGCTATTTTTATCTTTAAAGGAAAAAATGTTATTTGGTGGACAAGTGGATCTGATTTGGGCAAAAATAATTCTTGGATATGGTTGAGCAATGGTAAACCAATTTTAAGCAACTGGTGTTTAAACGAGCCGAATAACATTAATCCGGTCGAACAATGCTTAGACATCTATTGGAAGGAATCGCAGCCCTGTTTTAATGACGAGCGCTGCCACCTCGCCTTTAGATATATCTGCGAATATGATCTCTATCCAAGTTACGAACACTGTTCGCGTTGCGATTCTGTTCCTGTTGATTGATATTTAACTAAAATATTTCGCAATGAAAAATGTTTCTTAAGGTGAATGTAATCCAAAAAACAAGCAATAAAATATATTTTGTCGTAGAAATATGCGCTTATTTTAATTTAAAGACACAATTTATCCATCAAACAATGAACAAATCATCTTTAATGGCTTTTATACCTTATCTATATCTATAAAATCCAAATATCACTCACTGACTCAGTCACTCACTCATCACGAAATCTCCAGAACTATGAAGCCTTCAAACTTGAAATTTGACAAGTATATTTCTCTTGGCTTCTAGGTGCTCGCTAAGAAAGGATTTTATTTATTCTTTCTTCCTTTCCATTGTAGATTTTTTTTTAAAACTCAATTTACCTGGAGCTCAATGGGATTTTTGCATTCCTTAAAAAATTGTGACGTTTGCTTAGAAATTGTGACGTCGTTGTTTGCTTTTGCGCTTATTCCGTGAAACAGCATCAACAGTAAGGCGTGGTTTCCACATACCGGAATCACGCCAGAACGGAACCCTAACGGAAAATTTTTATGATGTCACTTCCTTTCCATTCCGTTTTTGATCACCAAAATGTCGATGGAAAGTTTGTTGAGCTGTGTTGAAGAAAAGTTTCCATTCCGTTTCGCCACAGAAGGCAGCATCGCCATGACGTCATCGCGTCGACTTCGCTGCTGTCGGTCTGGCGCTTCGCCGCCATTATTGTGTCTATCGAATCGAGTCTGCATTCTCTCCATCTCCCTTGGCGAACTTCGAAGAATATGGCAAAAAATAAAAAGAATATTGTAAAGAAGCTGCTCTGCACTCACCTGGATGAGTTTTCAGAGGAAAAAAAACTTCATAATACCAAAACTTTGATATCGAATTAGAGCTTATTGTTGTAGCACACCAGTATGTTGCTGGCGTCTTATTTTGCAGGTACGGGTTCGAAACCCGCCCTCGGAAATTTTTTTTTTTCTTCCTAAATTCATCTTAATATGTACGGAAGTTCAGTAATCCATTTTGTAATCATAATCTCAATTTTCCAATTTGCTACTATTATCTATATATATAAAATCCAAACTTTTGCGATTATTCCGTGAAACAGAATCAACAGCATTATTTCGCGCAGGAATATAATGTATCTTATTTTCTAATAGGGCTTTTCGTGGCGACCAATCTCCGGATGATGGGGGGGGGGGGGGTTAATTACAGTATTTTGGTTATAAAGGCATGTAATGAATAACGTAAAATCTGCATTTGCGATATCGATACTTTGTCTCGATTATCTGATTTTCTTAAGTCAGGTGGAGAAGGGGGGAGGTTGAAGTAAAAATAATATATAATGATTGACGTTTTCATAAGTAGTCATATAATCCATAAATAAAAAAAAAATTGGCCATGTGGTAGGTCTTTTTTTTTCTTTTTTTCCTTTTTGACTCGCGTGATTTGTTTGTTTAGGTTATAAACTGTACATACCCAAAAGGCTCCTAACAGATGGGCGCACGTCTTCGAGGCGCCGGAATCAAAGTCCACATGTTAGGTCGGTTTGATCCGGTTGACCAAGTATTGAAGCATCTTGGAGGACCCGCGTGACGTCACATGGATCGTGATTGGTCGGATTTTGGCCACGTGGTTGTTGGTCATAAAATATCGATTTTGTTATTTGATTTAAAATTTATTTAAAGTATCCATGACTATTTTTCGATTTAGTATGAAGTAGCTGATATACTCGGCGTTGCTCGGACTCTTTGTTGATGAAATTTTGCAATTTCTGAATGTGAATATACAAAAAAAGTGAACATTATTCTTCACCTTTCATCTCCGGCCCTGCGTCAAATTTACTCAGCTAAAGGGCCGGTGATTATAGAGAAGTGAAACATAATACAATACTAACATTTTTAAGAGCCAAAAGATTGATTTTTAGAAGACGCTCATACATAACAATAGCGAAGCATTGCCGGGTCTGCTAGTCTTGTATAATTTACTGACGACACAAATTATATATTAATATGTCACTTATATTGTAAGTTTTTTATACATTAAAATATAATGTACAAATAAAACATAGACAACATTGTTTATAAAATGATCACAAAGTTGATTTTTTCAAATTATTTTTTTAGATATCAGCATTGGATAAAAAGTATACGTTAAAAAAGGCTTTATTATTAGGAAATATTACTTACATTTTTTAATATAATTGCCCCCCATGGTTACCATCTTCTACCACACTTGTCCATCTCTGTTGATATCCTGACGTGACCGCATTAGTATGGATAATGGCGGTTTTCGTGTTGTAGTGGTTCCCTCTGTGACGAACCCTCTTGATCGGGTGAAGATACCACGTGATATGGTTATCATGGGCACGTATGAAATGTTAAAGTAGAATTCATCAAACGAAAACTAGTAGAGTGAAACCGTTTTTTAATTCTATTTCAAAGTTTAATCATAGACAAATAAGTTCGACCGCATCTGCTCACAAACACCAAGCTAGGGACATGTTTTGGCGACGTAGGCCCAGCTCTAAGCAGTTTATCTCAAGCTGGCTGAATGGTTGTCCAACTCACTTAGTTGCTACAACAAACACGGCAAAATTTACATTTCGTTGTACTGACAACACAACTAACGCCGATGTGTAGACTCATTGCTCCAACAAGTAAGTCCACATCACAAAATAGTTGTTTCAACAACTCCGAGAAATAGCATTCAGTTGCTCCAACAACTAATACTCACATAAAGGACAGCTGCTCCGACAACTCGGTCCACAAAGAAAGCGCCTCAATCAGCAACTCTGATACAAAAGTCTTTCTTCAAGATAGAGAAATGATCCCTGTAGGGTGTAGATGCATGTCAAGCTACCCAATTTTCCTCCAAGAGAAAATTTTCGAATTCCTCGATTAAATCTCTTGATTTTTTTTCTATATATTTTTCAAACACACGCTACCCACCGTGGCATTGTTTACGCAAGAAAAGATAAAATCAACAGCAAAAACGTCAGGCAACCGAAATGCCCAGGACCGATAGGATTGTAAAGCATTCGAGAAGGAAAAGGAAAGCTTTTGTAAAAAAGCCTTTCGCTGTTAAGAATTAGATGAGGTTGCTAAGGAAGCCTCTGATTGCTAAGCAAGGCGTACTTCTAAGGGAAATGTATAGTTCAAACTAAATAAAACTACCTGAAAAGTTAAATGGAGAAAGTAGCATTTCACTATAGTTTAGAACATATACGAATCCTTTAATTTGTAAGCATTCCTATTTAATGAAATAAGCGTTAATTGTTGAAGCGTTCTGTGTAAGGGTCAATTCTTTCTTCATAAACTATTGCCAAAGCTTTTCTACGTAAGCAAGTACCATTGAAGGAATGATTAGCTACTAGCTATTGTTAAAATTTGCCTAACGCAAAGTAATTACATGCCATATCTTAGCATTGAAAGTTTCCAATGGTTTCATAATGGCATCATTAAAACATGAATCATGGAACCAAATTAGATTATCATTAATTTTACGTTATATTCATTCACGACATCATTTCAAGTCGTTTGATATATTACATGTTATATTTTAGCATTGAAAGTTCCAATGAACCATAATGGATCCAATAAACCAGCTGCCTTAGAACCAATTTCAACTATCATTAATTTTACGTCATATTCATTCATGACAGATCATTCCAAGTCGTTTGATATATTACATGTCATATTTTAGCATTGAAAGTTCCCATGAACCATAATGGGTCCACTAAACCAGCTGTCTTTGAACCAATTTCGACTATCATTATTTAACATTATATTCTTTCATGGCACATCATTCCAAGACGTTTGATACAACCTCTGACAATTAAGTTAGGTGAATGAGTTCATACAACAAAATGCAAAACAGATAGAGACACATTTATTTTATTGTCCTTCGAAATAATCACCCTAGAAGGCAATACACTTTTGGGATCGGGTGTATAAGTCCTGGAAGCTCCTTAGGGATGGCTTTAAGTTCACGTGTCACATTTGCTTGGATGTCTGGAATGTTCGCAAACCTGTGTCCCTTTAAGGCCTGTTTCAGGCGTGGGAACAAGAAAAAGTCTGCCGGTGCCATGTCTGATGAATAAGGTGGATGAGCTATGGATACGACCCCTTTGTTGGCCAGAAACTGTTGCACGATTACGGCAGTGTTCCTCTTTGATCCATTATCCACAGTTACGTGCGCACGCTACACCTTCAACTGAAGAAACCAGCATCTGCGAAACCATTGGACGCACAAACGTGACCTGTCTGAACTTGCTTAAACAATGACTGGGCTTGTATTCACATGCATTGTTACTCGCGTAAAGCTCGATGAGGGTGTGACGTCATTCACCGCACTTAATTGTCAGAGGTTGTATATTACATGCGATATTTCAGCTTTGAAAGTTCCAATGAACCATAATGGGTCCACTAAACCAGCTGCCTTGGTACCAATTTCTACTGTCATTAATTTTACCTTATATTTATTCATGTCACCTCATTCCATGTTGTTTGATATATTGCATGCAGTATTTTAGCATTGCAAGTTTAAAATGAACCATAATGGTTTCATTAAACCAAGTGCGTTTGAGCCATGCCAAATCTGAGCTTTGAAAATTTCCACTGAACCATAATGGTTCCATGAAACCACATGCCATTGAACGTATTTCGACTATCATTAATTTTACGGTAATATTCAACTATGACATGTTATTTCAAGCTGTTTGATATAATACATGCCATATCTTAGCATTGAAAGTTTCCAGTGGACCATAATGGTACCACTAAACTACATACTCTTAAACCAGTTCTGACTGATATTGACCATCAAGGAAGACCATCACGTGTTTTCACTTAATTCATAAGCGTTTTCTCTGCTTTAGTTATGGAATGCCAAAGAGAGAACAGCATTTGGCAGTGCACAGGCCATTTTTACATGGAATTGTATAGTGAAAAACATGGTACCCTGTATTATTTGTGACCTTTTGAACCGGAAATAGTTTATCGATTTTTTCACCAACGAACTCAGTTTTCCGATTTCCTTAATTGTCGAATGGCAAAAACGGAAGTCGAAAATTCGGAAGCGTTCGAAAGCTAGAGCACGAACAGACAAACGGACGGACGGACGCAGATTGTGAAAACATAATCCTATCGGTCCTAATAAAGAAGAGCAATTATAATAATCAATAATTAAGATAATCACTGCCTAAGGGGCTCTGGCGGGAGCATCGATGACCTCTTTTTCTTCGGCTACGTAAAACAAACAAACGACGTAATAATGCGTCACACCTTTTAGTGGCGCTTTCATTTTGACGGAGAGATCGTAATTGCACGGACTCGTATCCAGGCATGTATGGTGTGTATACAAATTGCAAAACTTATCTATGTGGAGTAGTGTTTTCTGTTTTTCCTTTATTTATATAAGGTATCCACAGTTTCGGCTATTTTTATATTTATTATGAAAAAGAAGTAAAAAATCTAAGTGCTTTTGGATGTGAAAAATCTATGAATACAAATTGGAACATGGGAACAAATTATTTGAAGAATTGTTCTTTGATTAAGAAAAAAAATTTTACACGGATTTCCGAGACTAAATTTGAAGCAATCTACTCACTTGTAAATACTGAAGAATGAAACAAATTTTATTACTCTCAGTTCATTTCCTGGCTTATACTTCGCTATGCGTCTTGCCTAAGCCCTCTATTTGTATATTCTACGCATTGTGAATCCCAAAGTCCATTAAAAAAAACATATAGTTTGATGAGCTTTAAAGCCTTTTCTTTCTCCAAAG
This sequence comes from Rhysida immarginata, assembly GCA_023313115.1. Classification (NCBI taxonomy): domain Eukaryota; kingdom Metazoa; phylum Arthropoda; class Chilopoda; order Scolopendromorpha; family Scolopendridae; genus Rhysida; species Rhysida immarginata. The sequence continues at coordinate 272,405 of JAHWFO010032239.1, forward strand.
CACGAGCGAGCGAGGCAAGATAGAACCGTCTTGAGTGCGTGAGGCATTCGTTCTGAGGCACCTTTGGGCATTGACAAAAACCGACTCGACATGGCTCGAGCGAGGCAGAACGTGCGTTTGCCTCGCGCGAGGCACGTCCTGACCGGCCGACGTTCTGCCTCGCGAGGCTGCCTGCTCAGTCAGTACCTGGTTATTAAAAATGTTCATATCTCATCAAATATTTAAGACTTTTATATTCTAATTGCAGGGTGTTTGTCAAGTGTCCTGAATGGCATTGCATTGGGTCGAAAACTCTGCGTGTTATAAACAAAAACTTATATAGAAGACCACTAATTTCCATTTTTTAAAGAAACCTTTATAGCCATAATTATACGTTTTATTCTCAAACAAATGAACACAGTTAAATAAAAGAAGCCTCATAATCATATGCTACTGCTACAACGCGTTTCAAGCATTGCTTTTTACAGGGTGATCCCAAACATTATTTTTTTGTTCAATTTGTTGCTGGTTCCCTATTTACCTTCGGGACAAAACGTTCTGTCAGGGCAAAATTCAGAGGAGAGGAGAGAGGAGCCCGACAGATCGCCGTCACGGAGATCGTCATCACCTGATACGTCATCCTATTCATTACGTCGAACCACGGCCGTACCATAATAGTAAAAGAGAAAGTAGGAGCACTCCACCCCCCCCCTCACATTCCTCCCTAACCAGCATCAGATTTTAAAGCACTTAATACATGATTTTATTTGACCTTTTTTGGATATTTAAAGAAGAACAATTAAACTTAATAAAACTGAAATTTTTAACTTGAAATAACTTTCCTTCTTTTTAAAATGAACGTGGGAAATCGGTAATGAGCGGCACCATTAAGCTCCACCCACTTTGACAGCGGAATTTCTTAGAACTAACGGCGCTGCAATCATTAGAGATGAGTTCCTGACAGATTTAATGTTATTAATACTTGTTTTCCTGATCGTTTTCCCCTCTTCTAACTTCATTTTACTTAAGTAAGAGAACGGGTTCTTCCAAATTAAGTTTTAATATAGTTTCTGCTGTTACTTATATTAAATAATGAAAGAGATAGTGAATATCGATTATCGAAAATTATGATTTTTTCGATAGTATCCGTCGGAAAATTGACCACTTGTCAATACAAAAATTTATTGCTTTTATGTGTACTATTAAACTTTTGGTTCCATTTTGCTGCAATTCCCCATTTTCGAGATATAGCATATTTCGTAAATTCGCATTTTGGGGAACTATTGGTCCCACAGAAATTTGGACGTGATACTCATCATCAGCGATAAAAAGACACATTAATTTCACTCATCATATGTCCCGCACCTTAAAAAAAAGTGCGGACAGACGGAAATATAGAATTCAATAACTTTCAAGTTCGTTGATAAAGTAGAAATATCCCTAGTTGTTTTGTGCCAGGATGCAAAAGAAAATAAATCGTTATGGTGGAATGGTACATTCGCACAGGTCTCCCACTTTAGCACGGAAAGAAAAACAAAAGGATACAATTTTTGTTGTGGGGGGGGGGGGGATTACTAATAAAAAAAAACAAAAACAAAAAACACTTGCTTACTCAAAATTAGCTCTTTTAGCAAATTATGTACAAAAGTTAATCGTCTCTATAAGAGAGGAATCCGTTCATGGCGAATATATTGACTTTGGCTCACTAGAATGAATGTTTCAGCCATTTCTTCAATTTTAAATCGAAGGCTGAATTGTTTCTAAACGATATATTCATGAATTTTCGTAGAATTAATCCCAAATTGGGAAAAGTCAATTGTCGTATAATGAATTGAATCTGCCGATTCGAATGATGACAAACGCACGACGTCATGAGAAAAGGAACTGAAGAATTGACTTTGAAGATGCTGAGTAATCGTTCAGAGTATTTATATTAATTTATTTATGAAAGAATGTGCTCCATGGATTACTATTTTAATTTTATTTCAGCGCCTCGTATCACAGTTCGACGCGAATGGACGAAGTGCTGATAATTCGTCAGGAGACAAGCTGTACAAAACAACTGCAGAATCTAAAAGACGTAAAGAATACTATCATCTCAACTGAAATTTTTCTCGTACGCTGATCAAATCAGTATCTGACTAACACCATCCCATCCTCTCCTCTGCCCCCCCCCCCCCTTCCAGATACACGACGGTTTAAAGCGCAACCAAGGTAGACCGAAAAACAGTTAAATATTATAAAGATGCGAACGCTTTCGAGGTGGTAGTATCGCTTGATAAGTAAATTAAAGAATTCTTAGCGCGGATAATCCTGTGACCATAACTTTTTTTCTAATAGGGCTTTTTCACTACGCGTCGTCATGACGTCAATGTCGCCATACTGGAGCACAAAAAAGTTGTTACTCTCTAGTTTCGCTTTTCCCAATCATCGCATTCATTCAAGAAATCGGTTAAGTATTGTTGCTGAGCATTGTTGTTTGGAAGATTCGTAAAATATGCTGACCTTGCCATAGCGAATAGCGTGCGAAAGCGTTTTTGTTATCCAACATGGCTGACCTGCTAAACAATAATCCAAACCCATAGTGCATTATATGGTCACGTGCTGTAAAAGCTCTATAGATCCCGTGTGATTTGTTTGAAATTTCGAAAGCTCAGAAGCTGTTTAATGAATTCTTATTTAAAGATACGAGATATGTAAAGATTACCTTAAGCATAACAAATACTCCACTGAACTCTTAAATACTAGCTGGATCCCGTCAAAATTTGACGGAAAACAACCCATCTTCATCTCTTTAATTAAAAACTATTTGCCTGTATCGTTGTTTGTTATCGTTGTTAATTATTTATGTAATTGTTGTTAATTTGATCATCAATGCTAGCAAAGTTATTGATTGTGACGTTATTGTGAAGAGGATTGTTTGATTTGCCAGCTTAAGCAGTTTTGAATTGTAAATAACTGCTAATTAATAGTAATTATGGACACAAAAACTAATTTTGACAAATCTACAGACTAAGAATCACCCTTGGAACTTAAATACCGTGTGTCTTAAAGTCGCGTACCATATGAAATTTTATGAATGTTGACTTTATGTTCACACGGTTTCGCAAGCTTTTCGTTCATGTTCAAAATATGCATCATGCACTCGAAGATAATTGACACACAGTTAATTCTCACGATTTATATATGGGAGGCGGATATTATCAGCGCTCCGAGTCGAATAAGGATGTGTGTCCTGGTGTAATTGGGATTGTAATTTTAAGTAAAGAATTTATTACTTTATAATAAAGCAGTAACATTGAATTAAATAAATTTGATTAATGGTTAAAATATAAAAAAATTGAAAAAAAATCCAAATTTTATTCTGTCACGCGTAAAAGTGTAGCTGGTGAGCTTGGGAATATCAGGATGCCGGCGATGAAATTCGTCTGCAGCTTCTCGAGATGTTCTGTGGTGATCTCCACAAAGAAGTATCAGCTCTACACGTTATTCCGGTGTCAGCATTATTCCTCTAGAAGAGAGAAGAAGGAAACTCCCTTGTCCACAAAACAACTTTTCTATACACCATATTATTACGAGGGTTGTACCAAAAGTAAGGTTCCCATATTTTTTACAAGTAGAAAACATTGTTTATTGTTATTAATTTATACATCGTTGAAAAGCTTACACCGTTGTCTATTTTTCAACATAGTCTCCATTTTTTTCGACACACTTTTGAAGACGGTGCTCCAGCTTTTGTATTCCTAAGTCGAAGAAGTCTCCCGCCAATCCGTTCTTTCAATTGTGCCGTGGGAAGCTTCAGGAATGCGTTCAACAAGTTCACGGACAGTGACCCTCCGATCTTTCAGCAGCTCACTGTTGATCTTCTGGGCAATCGAATCCGAAACCGGCGGTCTTCCACTCCGTTCTTCATCGTGAACTTCCGTGCGACCCTCAGCAAAAGCCCTGCACCATTTTCGGACGTGCTGAACGGACATGCACTTTTCACCATAAACCTCAGTCAGTTGCCGATGAATCTCCACGGGCGGTAACTTCCTTGCGTGAAGAAACCGGATTACTGCTCGAACCTCGCACTTGGCGGGAGCGGCGATCAACACTTCCATCTCTGACGGCTGCCAAGCGAACACTGAGCGCCGTAGGAATGACTCGAGAGTGGGGCTCGAGAGTGCGGGAACCACTGCGCACGGCACTGTTGTCGGATTTAGCCTAGCACCTTCCCTCGAGGCTGTAGCTCATTGGGAACCTTACTTTTGGTACAACCCTCGTATTATTATTATTATCATTATGGCCTGAGGCCGACGAGTTGGGTCCCTGTATGAACCTGGATTAACGACTGCTGTATGATGGTCACAGCAGCCTGGGGAGAGGGGATGATTCAGTCAATTTCTGACCATTTCAGTACTATGATTTGTTGACCCATTAATGTTTACAAACTTAGCATTTCAGTATGATATTTTAGGCAGTTCGGAGTTTTTATTCCCGTGGAAAAGTCTTGATGATACGCTCAATGTGGTCACCACGAACGTTTTGAACTGCTCGCAGCCGGTTGGTGAAGTTGTTCATAACTCTATCCAGGATTTCTGCATCCACAAGGGTGCAGCAGTCGACGATGCTTTTTGTCGCAGTTGGTCTAGGGTTCTTGGTGATGTAGTGAACACACTGTCTTTAAGGAACCCCCAGAGATAAAAATCATATGGGTTTAGGTCAGGACTCGTAAGGGGCCAAAGAAAGCCACCCCCGAATCGATCTGGAAACCTGTTTGAAATGACACGATTTCCGAATTTCTGATTGAAAAAGTCTAGCACTTCATTAGTGGTGTGAGGCCCAGCCCCATCCTGTTGAAACCATTGATGTCGAAGCGGTATACGCCTCCTACGCAGCTCGAGGATGAAGAAGGTTTCCAACATGTTAAGGTAAGCCTGTGACGTTACGGTGCCCTCAAAAAAGAACGGACCAATGATGCCTCTTTTGGAAATCGCGCAGCAAGCCATAACCTTTCGTGGATGAAGAGGTGACTTATGGATCTCACGTGGGTGCTGGGAACCCCAAAAACGAACGTTGTGTTTATTAACGTCACCTGACATATGGAAGAAGGCCTCATTTGACACCCACAGGTTGTCCACAATGTCGTGATTGGCTTCCATTTCTGCTCCAAACTCCATCGCAAATTGTTGTCGCTTCTGTCTTCCAGTGTCTGTTAACTCCTGATAAACATGGATCTTATGCGGGAACAAGTGGAAATCCTTTTTCAAAATTCGCCACGTCGTGGTATACGACAGCCTTTCTTCAATGGATATTGCGGCGAACAGATTTTTTGGTAGGGGAATCGACCAACCTTGTGCGAACATTTTCGACAACTTCGGCCGTTCGAACACGAGCTTCGCTCCCGCCTTTTTTCTTGCCTTTAACACATCCAGTGGCACGAAATTGCTTGACAAAATCCATGATTGCTTGCCTGCCTGGTGCGTCTCGACACTTATACTCCTTCCGGAACTTTCTTTGCACGGTTACAGGTGATTTTGTCTCGAAATACCATTCGACAACCTTGCATTTCTGCTCTGTTGATAAAGCGGGCGCCATTTTTCAACAATACGATTTTCATGCAGCGCCGTTGCAACAATACAAACTCCAACTATTTAGATATGGCGCTCATTTTCTTTCAATTGTATATCCCTAATGCACGTCATTCGAGTGAAATGGTCAGAAATTGACTGAATCACCCGGTATATGTATACATTTCGCTTACTATTTAGCCATTTTCAGTAAGAGTCGGAGAATAACAGTTCAGATAACAGAATAACAGAATATATAAAGCGGACCCAATCAGGATGCAAAGAATCCTGGTTGGTTTACAATCACAGTAATTAACCAATAAAAATACAAGAAATACAAAAAGAAATGAAATTAAAAATAAAATGAATGTAATAATAAATCACAGTGAAGGAAGACAAAATAAAATAGTTAAAATAGCCGATGACATAAACGGCTGCTATTACAAACATTCATGGTTGACGATCAGGACGGACTAGCTCTTCAAAGTGTCACCTCTACTCTCATTTCAGGTAATATCTCATTGCTCTAATTTCACGGTGCGCCCTTTTCAGGGCGATATTCACCTTCTGTTACGTCTTATGTGCTGGTTCCTGGCATTGGAATTAATATACCCGTAAACCAGTATATCAAGACGCTCGTTATCCTTCTGGGTCCCTGACGTTGGGATTAATTTCCTCGCAAACCTGATTAAGGACGTTTCTCATATCATCTATTAACATTCCAGTAATTCACAAGTGGGTCCCTGGCGTAGAATTAATCTTCTCGCAAACCTGATTTGTTCTTTTTCTTAAAGCTAGGTGCGTCCTTCTTAGGACGGCTTCCTTAGCACACACCCAGCTGCGAGGATATTCTCCCCTCCCCTCCCCCGTGGTTCTGAACAATTCTCTTTTAGGAATACTAGATAGCCCGTGCGAATACTTCGCACCGCTTGTGGACAGTGACGTAATTTAATAAATAAATAAATAAGTTAATGAATAGAAATAAATAAATGTAAATCTTTTTCAATTCCAAATTTTTTATAATAAAAATAGCCACAAAATCAGTTTGCTTGTAAATGTTTTTCACAGAATATACAGTACAGTTTAGACGCGTTTGTTGTTTTTTTAAATTTAATTTCACAAAACTTCTTTAAAAACAATGGAGGTTATGACGTGATCATCGTTCACTTTTTGCCCGTATGAATCTTCAACACATACAAAGATATCTTTAAACATACGGATTCGTGAAAAAAGCTACGTATAGCTGTCCATGTGAAAAAACAGGTTCTGGTAAATACAATCCTGCCCTTTGAAGCGTCTGACCTTGTGCTTTGTTAATGGTCATAGCAAAAGCAACTTTTATGGGGAATTGTTTTCTTACCATTTGAAAAGACACAGTAGGATCAGATGGTGTAAGGTTAATCCGGGGTATGAGCACAATTTTATTGGAGTGAATAATTTTAGCAGTGATGATGTACTCGCCTAAGCTTAGTTAAAATTGCCACCAGATGGCGACATCTGTTTTTTTTTTAATGATTTATTTTAAAATGTAATTTTTTAATGAAAATTTTAATTTTAAGTATATTAACTAACTTTTCGTCATTAGAGGGGGGGAAAAAATCAAAATGGCGTATCAAACATTAATTTTGATACAGTATTAAGGGAGATATTTTATACCCACAAAAAAACACCTTTGAGAAATAATATATAGAGATGATGGCTTCGTGCAATTTAACGACGCTGAAGTCGGCAAATGAGTCTTTGCTAGCGCCTGACGGTAAAAGTGTGTTCTGCGAAAGGGCCTACAGGGATGCCTGTTTGGATCCGAGGTTTGCTGCATTTGACCTAGTATTTAATGAAATGCTAGAATCTCTCAGGAATGACATAAACCCCAAGTACAATGCACTGGAGGCGAAAGTCGATTCCTTACGAACAAGTTTTGAGGAGAAATTCAGTGGAATCAACACGGAAATTCAAAACTCTCGTACAGACGTTATCAACAAGGTAAGTGATTTTAGAAAAGCCTTTGAGAAATGTTCCGGGACTCCAAAGGCGGGAAACTCCATGGAAGAAAAAAAAGGTAAGAGGAAATCGTGAATGGACTGGAGTCCATGGACCTATCTCCACTGCTAACAAAGTGCATGGACTGGAGTCCATGGAAATAAGTGATGATCGTGAATGTTAGACAAATGGTGGCAACAAAAGAAGGTATTCCGACGGAAGTGATGGAGAAGTGGAAGACAGTGCCTGGCCAGTTGTTCGTAGCAAAAAACCTAGAAGGGGGACTAGGACGGAAAATTCCCAGGTAATAGCGTCAAAGGTAAAGACCCTCCTAAATGTATTCGATGTGAAGGCCAACACACATCGAGTTATACGAAGTGTCCCAAATATCCACAAGTTAAAAGGAATATGTTAAAGGATAGTGGCATAGTTTTGCCGCAGACCACTCAAACTGAGACAAGGAAATAATCATGGATAGACATCCCTTCAAAGTTATAAATCAAGGTAAGCTACGTTGCACTATATGTAGCGTTTGAATTTTATGATTTCCTTACCAGCTGGTACATCGATGTTGCCTTCTTGTACATAGGGCTTTCAATCTACCAGGGTACTATGTTTACAGAAATGATAGGCCCCCTAAAAAAGCTTCAGATCCAGCCTCTGATGGGGTAGCTATTGTTGTTAAAAGAGGTATTGATCACATTAAGATTGTCACACCTAATCTTGTGAATGTGGAAGCAGTTTCCACTGTCATTAAAGATGCTGGCGTTGGAGAGGTTAAGTTTACTTTTCTGTATAACCCACCCAGGCACAAGTTAGACCCTCGCGACGTAGATGAACTATTGTCTGGACCCATTCCAGTCGTTATGGGCGGGTGATTTGAATGCGAAACACCCACACTGGAACTCCAGATGCACTAATCAAAGTGGCTCGGTGCTTTATAGGTACATGGTAGATCAGTTCGACACTTCCGTCATTGGCCCTCTTGAAGATACATACTACTGTGATCACTCACTTGCTAGTGACGTGCTCGACATTGCTGTTCTCAAGGGGTTTTTCAAACCCTATAATATATTTACAGTCATGCCTTATTATCTGATCACCTACCAGTTGCACTAAATTTTGAGGGGATAAATATCGACCTGAGAATAAATCTTCGTTACAAGCAGGACTGGAAATTTTTTAGAGAACTTATGAACGACAGTAACATTCCCTATAAGGATCCCGTCACCAGCAGTGACATTCACGAAAATATCAAAAACGTCACTCACTCCATCAAGATGGCTACAAATGCTAGCGATACTCCGGTTAAATGCAAGCGGCCAGACTATTTTGAACTTCCTCCCTCCATCAGGCAGCTCATCCACGAAAAAACCACCTTCAGAAGACTTTGGCAGCGTACCTGTTTTTTTCCACTTCAAGACGAAGTACAACAGGCTATCCCGCAAAGTAAGTGAGCAGATTAAGGATTTAAGAAATCAAATATGGAACGACAAAATCAAGAGTCTGTTCGTCCAGGACAACTCTCTCTGGAGTACGGTCAGGGCCCTTAAGAGCAACAAGACTATTGTTCTCCCTCCTCTGCTCTCTGGTGGCGATTTTGTTATGGCCACACCCAACGCGCTCTTGCCTCTCCTAATGTCATTGAAATATTGAACATCATAAAGGGCCTGAAAAGCAACAAGGCAGCCGTCATAGACACCATTACCAACAGTGCTCTCAAAAATTTGTCTCCCAGTGTTATCACCAAGGTTATGGAAGGACTCAGTCATCATCACCATTTCCAAACCTGGACTGGATCCTGCTCTTCCCACAAGTTATAGATTCATTAGCTTGTTGCCCATGCTTTCCAAGGTTTTTTTGATGAATTGGGATCCAACACGTCCATCCAGGGCCTGTATGGTCAGAGGCCGACGGGTTGGGTCCCTGGATGGACCTGGATTCACGACCGCTGTATGATGGTCGCAGCAGCCGGGGGGAGGGGGCAAAGGTTGGCTATCACGGATAGTCATTCATCCAGTGACTAGCCGTGCCTGATGTAGCTTAACTTCACAGAAGTTGTGAAGTTGTGTTCAGTGAAAGCCCACCAGGCCACGGCCTCCCCCTATACGGTCTTTGAGCGCACTATACTCAAGAGGTTCAACGAATACTGCGAGGCAAACAACCTCATTCGTGGTGGCAATTTGGCTTCCGTCCAGGCCACTCTTGTCAGCTTCAGTTATGGAGAGTTGTTGCTGATTTAAACGGTCCTCTCAACCTCTCTATGTTCGGTGGTCTCGTTTTCCTCGATGTCCAAAAGGCCTTAGACCAAGTCTGGCATGATAGACTCATTTACAAAATGATTACCTACGGGTTTCCTGACGATCTAATTCCTCTGGTTCGCTCCTTCCTGTCAAAGAGGACTTTTCGTGTTAAGATTGGGGACTCCTAGTCTGAATCCTGTGATGTAAATGCTGATGTACCCCAAGGCTCTGTCTTGGGGCCAGCCTTATTCAACTTCTTTATCCATGACTTTCCCAAGTTTGCAAATTGTAATCTTTACTTGTTTGCTGACGACGGGTCCATCATGATCTGGGCACGAAACCCAGTACTTATCATCATTCGACTCCAAAAAACTTTACATCAATGCGAGAGCTGGTTCACTAAGTGGCGATTAAAACTGAACGTCAAAAAGTGCAAAGTCATGTTTATTACTCGCAAACGGAAAAACCCTCCAAAACCCGTCTTCTTATTTGGCAAGAAACTTGAATGGGTAAAAAGCTATAAATATCTTGGTGTCATGATCGACTCCAAACTAAACTGGAACGACCAAGTCTAATACGCGCTCAACAAAGGAAAGAAAGCGAAGTTCCGTTTGATTGCATTTCTGGGGAGAAACAGTGCTCTTGGTGTGGATAACATACTTTTGATATAAAAGGTTGTGATTCGTACTATTTTACTCTATGGAATGCTTGCTTGGGCTTCTATCTGCAAATCTAGGTGGAAGGATCTCCAGACCTTCCAAAATGTTGCTCTCCGATCCACTGCCCAACTTGACAGAAGAGTTGCCAACAACCACTCTATCTATGACGATTTGGGGATGACCCACATAGGCACCTTTGTCCAGACACTTATGAAGAACATGCTACTCAAGATGGAAAACCATGAAAATACTCTGGTTTCTGGTATTCTTGACCATCCACTCGTTGTTAAGGGTCCCCTCTGCTTTGATGACGTTAACAAGGCCGTCTTCCCCAACTACTGGATCTTTTAGATCCTGCTGATTTTTGGGTTCTCTATTCGTCAATCTACAATCTGACTCTCGTCCCTTCTGGAGACTTCTTCTCTGGAGGACTAAAGAGGTTCATCAGGCTTCTCTCCCAGTTCAGTGTATCTCCTCTGGTTTACTCTTTGGGCGAGCGTGCAAAGTGAGCTTGGCTCCTGGACCACTCGTAAATTTCTTTTCACTTCACTATTCGATTGTCAATTGTGCTATTCTCCGACTCATACTGAAGATGGCTACATAGTAGCCGAAATGTATACATACATACATAGTGAATATAAAAGTTGTTTTGTGGACAAGTAGAGTCCTTCTTCTCTCTTCTGTTTAAGTATCTACAGAGTTCTAAGGTCAGTTGTTCTTATTTTATTTATGTTAATTATTCCTCTACTTCACTATTTCACCTACAAAATCAAAGCAACCAATTAATCCATTTGGCACGCCACTTTTGGGACACTCGGTATATAGTTATTTTAGAATTATACACAGTGTAATTACCCTTTTACTTTTCTGAGTGAATGGACTGTCCATAATGAAATAATAAAAATTGTCCAACTCCAAAGATTTAAACTTATGATTAAATTAATATCCTTACTTAGAATTGTATCAAAATAAATAACTCGGGGATATCGAATTTTTTCAATAAAGCCGGCTTCGTTCAAAATTCGTGTTCTTGTTATTGATATTTAACTGATTTAAGTTGAGAGCTTAGGTTCGGTCAGTCCTAGATCTCGAGGCTGTTCTTTAATAGTTAGAAGTAGTTGTTTTTTTTCGTTTCTTTTATTTGTAGGCATTCCTACATAATGTTAAACGAAGTGAGCCTCAATTGCTGACGCGTTCTGTATAAGCGCCTATTATTTCTTGATATTCTATTACTAAAGCGTTTCTACGTTAACATCTACGTATTGAAGCAAGCGATTAGCTACTAGCAATTAGCAAATTTCTAACAGTAAATAGTTATGGATATTGTTAGGCTTAAGAGCAATATGCTCTTGATAACAATAAGCAATGGATAATAATAGGTCTAACAACTCGTAAGGAGTTGGTTTATATATCTTTGCATTGAAACTTTCCAAGGTAACATATCAAAAAGGGAGGGAACCTCTAATCCACAAGAAGATTTGATATAACGATTACGTATTTTGGCTATCAAGTAGCCATCTTCACCGATGACACAAAAATCAGCTACAGAAAACTTTTCTTTATTTGACTTTTGTCTCTCATCGTTAAAGATGGCTACTTGGTAGCCGAAATACATATCCGATATTTCAAATCTCCTTGTGGATTAAAGGTTCCTTCCCTTTTAGGTCGTTCCGTTCCACAGTGTTTGCTTAACTTTTGTTAAGGTAATATATGGTACAATTAGAACACGTATTACTAAGCTAATTCCCACTATCGTTAATTACTTATTACATTCATTCATGGCACGTCATTAAGAGTTGCTTGATATATTACATGCCATATCCTAGCATTGAAGGTTCCAACGGTACAATATTGTACAATTACGACACGTGGTACTAAACCAATTCCCACTATCATTAATTACTCGTTATCTTCACTCACGACACATTGTTACGATTTGTTTGATATATTACATGCCATATCTGTGCACGAAAAGTTCCAATGGTACCTACCATATGGTACCATTACGGCACGTGCCACTAAACCAATTCCCACTATAATTAATTACTCGTTATATTCAGGCATGACACGTTGTTTAATTTATTACATGCCATATTTTAGCATTGAAAGTTCCAAATGTAGCATATGGTACGATCAGAGCACGTGCTACTAAATCAATTCCCACTATCCTTATTTATTCATTTATTTATTTATTTAGGAAAAAATTACAAAAATTACCTAGCCGGAGCCAGTATGGTCATGGGCCGACGAGTTAGGTCCCCGGAAGGTAAACTACAAAAACACGGAACTAGTAATAATTAGTAAGAATTAAAAAACCAAAATAATGATAAAAATAAACAAACATGCTAATAAAAATAAATGCTAAGGAAAGATCCATAAACAACCAAAAATCAAAATTATGAATACAAAAAATAAAATAAGTTAAAATAATAATAATAAAAAAAAACAAGAAAAAAAATTAACAAGGGTTAGTAGAAGAACAAGTGTCAAACAGGAATGATTTAACATTCCTTTTAAAAGAGGCGGCAGTCGGGGAAGCACGAAGAGCGACAGTTACAAACGGCCACCATCTGATGCCAGCATAAGAAATACAACTATGTTGAAAATTCCTTCGCACCAGTGGAAGACTGATCGAGTTCACAAACCGGGTAGCATAGGAATGAAAATCCAAATGATACCGGATCGAAAAAGGCGTCGAGAGCTTTAAGACATCAAAATTACCTTATAAATGAACGTCACTAATTGTAAAATATAAATTTGATAAATGGTCAAGACCCAAGAGAACAAAAATAGTGCGAAACAGGTGTAGATTTACGGAGTTTTAGTAAATTAATTTACGGAGTAAGTTAGAGGTTGAACTCCAAAATTGAATGCCATAGCAAAGCATTGAATGAATCAGCACATGGTACAATAATAATAGAATCGCGGGAGGAAGGTAGTGAAGACGCGAGATTAAACCCAGTCTTCTAGAAAGTGACTTAACTAGCTCATTAGTATGCGTATTCCAAGAGAAGTCAGGGGATAAATGAATACCCATGTACTTAAAGGAGCTAGTAGGATAGAGAGGCATAGAATTATTAAAAATAGGCAATTCAATAGGAATACAACTCTTCTTACGTTGATGAAAGACCATATAGTTGGTTTTATTAAGATTTAACAACAAGTGATTAGCGGAATTCCATTTACTTAGAATAGAGAGAGAATGGTTAATAGTAGCTTGTAAATTCAAGACAGAAACATCAGCAAAAGAGAGAGTAACCTCATCAGCATAGAATATCGCAAAGGAGGGAGAAAGAGCATAAGATAAATCGTTAATAAAAAGATTGAAAGACAGCGGAGATAAAACGGAACCCTGGGGAACTGCACGATTACGTATAAGAGGCAAAGAAGATTTGTTAAATATAGATAAAGTATAAAGACGATCAGATAGGAAATCGGTTAACGGGGGACCACGAATGTTATAAAAATGAGAAAGCTTGTATATCAAGAGATTAATGGGAATAGAGTCAAAGGCCTATGAGTAGTCAAGAAATATAGAAACAACAAGATTATTGTTAGACATGTTAGACGAAACATATTCTATTAATTCGTAACGAGCGGTGTCAATTCCGCGATTAGGAAAGAAACCGTGTTGCATTGGAGAAATCAGATTATTACTAAATACGTAGTGAGATAAACGCAAATAAAAAAGCTTTTCAAAAATTTTAGAAAATAGAGGTACAATGGAAATGGGCCGAAAATTACCAAAATCTTTATAATCGCCATTTTTTGTACAAAGATTGGTATAAATTTAGCTTGACGGAGACACCTAGGAAAGACACCTTGAGAAATAGAAACATTAAAAATGTGAGTAAGAGGAAAGGTTAAACTAGATGAAACGTAAATAATATCGGCACGTAGACCAAGAGGGTCAGGAGAAGACGAGGATTTTAATTGATGAATGATCTTGGCTGTCTCTTCCAAAGAGGCAGGGAACAAAAATAAAGAAAAGGAGTTAGAAGGGACCTCAAAAGGATAGCCTTGAGAAAGGACCGAACTATCAGAAGACGAAGGTAACAATGTCTCTTGGAACTGGGACAGGAGAGAGGAATTGAGATTATGAGGATCCGCAAATGGGGATGTAACAGAGGAAGAACCGTTAATCAAATTGTTAATTGAAGGCTATTTAGCTCTATTATTAATTGAAGAACTGGGCGTAATAAGAGTGTTTAGTGGACTTAATAATGCTACGGGCAAAATTGGAGAAGGACTGAAATTTGGTTTTGGTTCGCTGACTCGGGTTACGACGGAATCACAAATACAAATTCTTATGAAAAATTAAAATTCAAAATGTATGTGTTCATCCAAGGCTTTTTGAAAGGACGATTAACAAGGAGAAGGTAATATAAAAGGAAAATAACGAACGTAATCAACGAAGATATGGGATAATAACCTCTCCATTAGAACATCAACATTCTCAGTGGTGCCCAAAATGTCAAGCCAATCCGTTAAATCCAGGTAAGAGTTAAAAATGGCTAATCTAGGAAAAGTAATTAATCTATGTCTGGAATGTGATGGTTGGCATACAGGCTAAGATAAAGAAGTCTGAAAATAAAAAATAGGGAAGTGGTCAGAAATGGCCAAATCCAAAGAACCGCTAAAACAGTCATCAGTGTGAGCCGCAAAACATTGATATAAACAAGAATATGAATTATAAACCGCGGGAAAAATGAGTAAAAGAAGAAACGGTTATATTCAGTCATGACACGTCGTTACGAGTTGTTCGATATGTTACATGCCATATCTTAGCATTGAAAGTTCCAACGGTACCATATGGTACTATTAGGATACGTGCTACTAAACCAATTCCCAATATCATTAATCACTCGTGATATTGACTCATGACACGCTGTTAGGAGTTGTTTGATATATTACGTGCCATATCTTAGTAATGAAAGTTCCGACCATACCATATGGTGCCTTTAGGACACATGCTATTAAACCAATATGCCATAGCTTGTGTTTGGTGTCAGTTTCAGTTTTGACATGTAAGTTTCAGTTTTGAATTTTGCAGTTGTTTCACTTTCTCTTTCTGGTTTTGATTTACCCTTGTAGTCATTGTTTTACTAAAAACAATGGTATGTAACTGAATAATAACATGGCGGAGCAAGATTTGCTCTAAACAACTGTCTCATTTATCAATGTTTAATTTAGTGTCATTAACATAGCAAACATACATATTTTTTGGTCCTTCGAGCCGGATATTCAGAAACAGTGATTTCTACAATGGAATTCGATTGTAATGTGAGTGATTAGTTTGAGTATAAGTGATTTTCGTGCATTTCAACGTTCGATTTTGACCCTAACAATGGATCAGTTAGTTAAACGGCGGGGCCTCATCAAGGCAAAAATAACGAGAATGAGTACTTATTTGAGCTCGGCGACTGCATCGTTATCCAGTGAACAGCCCATGGCCATTTCTGTAGATGATGTTTGTGTGCGAGCAGATCATTTGGAGCAAGCATGGACTGAATACAATGAGGTGAACATAAAAATAATTGAATTGGCAACAGTGGAACAATTAGCAGCACATGAAGCAGAGGATATCGCAGTGGAGGAGAAGTACCTGAATACCAAGGCAGGCTTTCAGAAATTAATCCACCAGATACAACCCCAGAATGTAAGTCAAAATTTAATGAACAATTCTATTAACAACATGAATGCGGAGGCAACTAGAATAACACCAGATGTTAAATTACCTCGCATGGATCTACCAAGATTTGCTGGTGATTATTTGTCTTGGTCTACATTTAAAGATTTGTTTACTTCAATTGTCCATAACAATAACCAGATCACGGACGCTTTAAAATTACATTATTTGAAAAACTCTTTGCAAGGAGAAGCATCAACCCTCCTGCAGTCATTAGACACCACAGATGCAAATTACGCAGAAGCGTGGAAGTTACTGCAAGATCGATATGAAGATAACAGACAAATTATCTCTTGTCATATGCAGAAGTTGTTTACCCAACCATCGGTTACAAGTGACTCACCAAGTGAATTACGAAAATTATTAGATACAACAACTAAACATGTTAGAGCATTAGGGGTACTGGACGTCCCTGTTGACCAGTGGGATCACATTCTTGTCTATTTCACCAGTGAAAAATTGGACAGTGAATCCCGCAAACAGTGGGAGTTGTCTATATCAGAGAAACGTTATCCAACTTTTAAAAAGATGCAGAATTTTTTGGATCAACGTTGTCGAGCATTAGAAAAATCGACTACATTCACACCCACTCCCTCCAAGTTTCATGTCAAATCAACACACCGCAAGAGTGTTAAGGTGCATGCAGTTTCAATGGCATTGTCTTGCCCAGCCTGCGGTAAGGAACACTTCTTATTTAACTGCGAAAGATTCTTAAAATTAAATGCTCAGGAACGTCAAGCCATGGCAAAGACATGTAAACTGTGTTTTAACTGCTTGAGACATAGTCATTACGTAAATAGTTGTTCATCAAAAAATAGATGTCGTAAATGTGACAAGAAGCACAATACATTGCTTCATGCTGATGAACCACCATCAGTGATTATAAATTCAATCACACCTGAACAGGAATTGCAAGGTCCTAGTGTAAATACGTTGTTGACAAACAAGAATCAGAAACAAGTGTTACTAGCAACCTTGGATATTAAGATAAAAGATGCAAGAGGAGGTTGGCACAATTGTCGAGCGCTTTTGGACAATGCCTCAGAAGCAACATTCATCACTGATTCTATGACGCAACGCTTAGGTCTTCGTCGTGCAAGAGCTTTAGAGCATGTTACAGGTATAGGTGCATCACAATTAGGTTCCACTCAAGGTTATGTACAGCTAGATTTACAATCGGAATCAAGTGGATATACTTTGCAAGTTCATGCCTTTGTTTTGCACAAGATCAGTGGTTTCTTGCCGAAGCAAAAAATTGAAACTTTGGATCTGCAAGAACTGAATCATTTACAGCTGGCTGATCCCAACTTCTACATGCCAGGACAAATTGATATACTCATTGGTGCTGATCACTATCATGATATAGTTAAAACAGCTAAGTTCAAATTACAAAATGGACTCACATATGCAGTAGACACGAAATTTGGATGGGTTATCACAGGACCCATTGAAGAAGAGTCATCAAGATCCATTTCAGCGCATCTCTTAACTACTGATCTTCAGAAATTTTGGGAATTAGAAGAGGTACAACCTCAACAGTTTGTTACAGAGGAAGCCACACAGTGTGAAGAACATTTCCTAACAACACATTCACGGGACCAAGAGGGTCGGTATATTGTATCACTACCTTTTAAGGAAAACATCAGCAAATTGGGTAATTCTCTGGAGTTGGCAACACGAAGGCTTAAGGCGACTGAAAGACGACTTAACAGTTCAGAAGAACGAAGACAACAATATCAAACATTCTTGGAACAATATGAACAATTAGGCCATATGACAGAAGTGTCAAGCCAAGCAGAATCAAGCAATACACTCAATTATCTACCTCATCATTTTGTTGTGAAGGAAGACAGTACTACTACAAAGTTACGTGTGGTGTTTGATGCATCAGCAAAGACATCAACTGGCCTTTCTTTAAATGATACATTAATGATTGGAGGCAAATTACAACCTGACATATCTGAAATATTGTTAAGATTCAGATCTAATCGATTTGCAATGTGTGCTGATATAGAAAAAATGTTTCGGCAGATACTGATCAAGCCTGAGGATCGTCAATATCAACATATACTTTGGCGTCGGCATCCATCACTTCCAATCAAGATCTATCAGTTAAACACAGTAACGTATGGAACAGCATGTGGGCCTTTTCTTTCGGTAAGAGCATTACAACAGCTCGCTAAAGATGAAGCTCATGATTTTCCTCAAGCGGCAAATGTAGTCATGCAAGATTTTTTTGTTGATGATCTTCTGACAGGAGCAGATACCATCAGCGATGCACAACATTTGTGCAGCGAACTTATTCAGCTACTTCAGCGTGGATGTTTCAATATAAGGAAATGGTCAACAAATGAGCCACAAGTATTACAACATTTATCACCAGAGTTATGCGAAGATCATTCCTTGACACAGTTTGTGTTTGAAGATTCAGTCAAGACATTGGGTTTAGTATGGAACACCAAAAGTGACACCTTTATGTATCATGTTTGTACATCAGACAAGGAAGAAGAGACAAAGAGGAGCATCCTCGCGGAGATTTCACGTTTATATGATCCACTTGGTTGGTTATCTCCTGTTGTCATTCGAGCAAAAATCATAATACAGAGATTGTGGTTGTCAGGCGTTGATTGGGATCAGCAAATACCAGTCAACATACTCAAAGAGTGGAAACAATTGAAAAATGATTTACCATCAGTACAGAAAATTCAGATTCCAAGATTTGTTATTGATCGAAACAAGGAATTACAGTTACATGGATTTTGCGACGCATCTGAAGTAGCATATGGTGCAGTTTTTTACGTGAGATCAACAGATCTAAATGGAGAGGTGAATAATCATTTATTATGTGCCAAAACAAGAGTTGCACCGATAAAGCAAATTTCATTGCCCAGATTGGAATTGTGTGCTGCAGCACTGTTAACTAAGCTCTACAAAAGAGTGGAGGATTGTTTCTTATCTTTGAACTGGCAGGTATTCTTCTGGAGTGACTCAAAGGTTGTGCTTGCATGGCTTAAGGGTCATCCATCTCGTTGGAAGTCATTTGTTGCCAATAGGGTTGCAGAGATCCAGGAAGCCATTTTTCCAGAGCAGTGGCATTATGTACCCACACAGAATAACCCAGCAGATTTGTCATCTAGAGGAGCTTTTCCAACTCAGTTGCTACATGCAGATAAGTGGTGGCATGGACCAGAATTCATCCTAAGGGAAAGGTCTCACTGGCCTGCAATTCTTCAAGTACCAGATACACAAGAAGAGGTAAGGAAACGTATCACAACACTCCTAGCTGCCAGCATGGATAATGAATTGTTAAATCGATATTCAACACTGCAGAGAGTACAAAGAATAACAGCTCTTATACTACGTTTTCTCCAAAACACGCGCCTTCCTGAACCTGATCGTCGGAAAGGAATTCTTTCTCCTCAAGAAACAGATATTGCTCTCAATACATTGGTGAGACTTGTTCAGAAACAAGCCTTTTCTGAATTGATCAAGATCTTACAAGAAGGATCAACAAGTAAGCATGAATACATGTCCCTTAGCCCTTTCATAGACTCAAACGGTATCATCAGGGTGGGCGGCAGACTGATTAACTCAGATGTATCCTACGATCAAAAGCACCCAATGTTACTGCCAAAACGACATCGCTTGACCCAACTAGTAATTGAATCTTATCATGAAAGGTTGTTACATCCTGGAACACAACTTTTGTTAGCAAATCTTCGTCAAATGTTCTGGGTGATTGATGGACGAAACACTGTTCGTTTCTACACTTATAAATGCATCAAGTGTTTTCGTGCTAGAGCATCTGCATCCAAACAATACATGGCAGATCTTCCATGTTCTCGTGTTCAGCAGAATAGAGCATTTATGAAGGTTGGCATTGATTATGGTGGCCCGTTTACCATCAAGGAAGCTAAGGGAAGAGGCAGAAAGACATGGAAGGCTTACATGGCATTATTTGTATGTTTTTCTACGAAGGCAGTTCACATTGAATTGGTTAGTGATCTGACAACAGAGGCATTTATTGCAACACTTCGTAGATTTATGGCCAGACGTGGACTATGTAAAGACATTTACAGCGATAATGGAACCAATTTTCATGGTGCTAACAATGCACTTAAGGAGCTTTACAAGCTTGTGAACAGTGACACTCACAATGAACTAATAACCAAGGAACTAATTAAGCAACACGTAGAATGGCATTTCATACCACCTAGAGCTCCGCATTTTGGTGGCTTATGGGAGGCTGGCATTAAATCTGCCAAACAACACTTACGTCGAGTCATAGGTGAAACAGTATTAACCTTTGAGGAGTTGTATACTGTATTCACACAAATAGAAGCCTGCTTAAATTCAAGACCGTTGTGTCCACTTTCATCAGAGCCTAATGATATTTCTGCTCTTACACCTGGCCATTTTCTCATCGGAGAAGCCCTGGTGAATCTTCCAGACCCAAACCTTCTCCACTTACAGCAAAATAGACTTTCACGATGGCAAGTCATCCAACAAATCCAACAATCTTTTTGGCAAAGATGGCATCAGGAATATTTGAATCAACTTCAACAACGACCAAAATGGCAAACACATCATCCAAACATGACTGTTGGACAGTTAGTTCTGTTGAAGGAGGATCATCTTCCACCACTTTCATGGATACTTGGACGCATTGTAGAAACTCATCCAGGCAAGGACGGTGTAGTGAGAGTGTGTTCTGTGCAAACTAAGGCTGGACTTATTAAACGTCCAATTGTTAAACTGTGTTTGTTACCCATTTATTAATTTTTGTTTTTTCTTGTTGTTTATCCTTGTAGTCTCTAGCGATTTCTTAATGAACATTTAACGTAAACATAATGATATCAATTATTTTCTTGTTTTATCAAATCATTTGAAATTAATTATTTCAAGGTGGGCGGGATGTTTGGTGTCAGTTTCAGTTTTGACATGTAAGTTTCAGTTTTGAATTTTGCAGTTGTTTCACTTTCTCTTTCTGGTTTTGATTTACCCTTGTAGTCATTGTTTTACTAAAAACAATGGTATGTAACTGAATAATAACACGGCGGAGCAAGATTTGCTCTAAACAACTGTCTCATTTATCAATGTTTAATTTAGTGTCATTAACATAGCAAACATACAGCTTGTCATTGGAAATTTTTAAGGGGGTGTCATAATTGTACCCTTAAAGCACGTGCTATTGTATCTATTACGGCATTAATTACTGGATTGGTGAAAACAGAGTGTGAAAATGTTAATTTGTTTTCAAGTTATTGTAATAAATAAAAATGCCCCCTATGAATAAAGAAATTCTTTTGGTTTAGGCAGTGATCTCCTGTTTCTATGATCGTCAGTTACGTGCATCCTGCACGCTTACCATCTCATGAACGTTTAGCGTATGCGCAGAGCCGAACCGAAGTGCTCAGCACATGTTTTCCCCAAAGTAAGGATGAATTTCTCTTCCAGTAATTCACTACACGCACTCTCTCTATGCAATAGAGTCTATTGCAACGCAATTCATTGTTGGAATTGTGTCTACAGACTGACGGACAGCTGGGCAAACCGACCACATAAGCATATTTTCTACGAAAATGCAAGGAAGAATTCACTAGCAATTCACACTACAAATTTGTTGCACACAAATCCTTCTGCTGTATCCCATTTAGAAGATCTACAGCAGGCTTGGTGTGCCCACATATCGCAAAAAGTGCAGAGGTCATCATCTTGCCCAAAATCAGCTCCCCCATCATCGTCATGCTCCATCCAAAATTCGCTAGTTTTGATTTTGGATTTTTCTCTCTTGGTCTGTTTTGAGTTTCTCTCGCTATATAAACCACTTTCTTCGGTTTTCTAATCAGTTCACTTTGGCTTTTCCACGTGTTCTCCTTGGTTCCTGCCGAATGATGAGAACTTTGCTCTTGTAAAGCGCTTCCAGGTTGTATTTTTCTGTTATTTTTGTTTTTGTTATTTTGCTATTTTTGCTTCGCTATTATTGTTTCGCTGTTTTGACGTTTGTTATTTTGACATTCGCTATTTTAACTTTCGCTATTTTGACTTGGGACCGGTACAGGATCAGACACCATGCATAGGGTGGGTGGTGAAGCAGCATACCCCAACTCTTCTTTCCCTTTCCTATCTTTTCTTCTGTCTTAGCTTGCTTACTTTCTCTTTCCTTTTTCCTCTTTCCTTCTTTCTCTCTGTTTTCTTGTTTTCATATATTTTTATCCTTTCATCAACGGTTTACAACCACCCTCTGCCAGAATACTTGCGCCCTCTTTCGATGCAATGGAAAATTCATTTAAAAAATGGCGTCCAACATGCCCGTCATCAAAATGGTGGCTGGGGGCGGGAGGGGGGACTCCAAATTTATCTTATCAACACTTATCATATCTTTTATCTCTGATAAGAACACCTCCCCTGGGGGCAGGGACGGACTGGATGTGCGTCACCAGAAGTAGCCATTATCTTGGAAACCCAGCACGCATTAAGGATTCTGTTGGGGTGGTTTGTAATCCGCTACTTCTTCAAGGCCAACTATAAATACTTGTGATATATTATGAATTAAATTGTGAGTAATAAAATATATTTATCGTAATGGAAAAGAGTACAATATGTTTCATTAGTCTTCATTCAAAACACTGAAAATAAGATGTTACGGTATAGTGGCTACAATTCATTTTAGCCGCTGTAGATATGCTATAGTGGCTATAGTCCATCCAGCCTTAGTTTGCGTGAAATATGATAGACATTTCAATTGTTATGTATTCTTTAATTTTTATTGTAACAATGTCAAACAATTGAAATGGCCATCACATTTCGCGCAAACTAAGGCTGGATGGACTAGAGAAGAAACTGTGTGTCAATTGCCGTTGTTTCCTCTTAATGATGAATGATGACACCTCTAGATGGCACGAGTGTCTAACCCGCCGACAATTACTCTATAATTCATGACGCTTAATTTATGTTTAACAGCATTAACGCTTTAAAAGTAGGTTGTTTAATAAAACAAAATAAAAATTTGTGTCGCAGGACACCCGACCGAGGTGAAACTTCAAGTGCATGATGAAGGAACAGAAGTGCATGATAATACCCCCTTCATCTGTTCTTGGTGAAAAACATTGGATGATGTAATTAGTGAAAAGGATTAGTTATTAATAATGATTAAAAAACACAGTAATTTAAAACATTAAAGATTTATTTAAAAATTCAAAGTATTTTATACAAATACAAGTTTATGATCTAGCAACAGCACAGTGTCTTATCTTAAATGTTAAACTTGTTACAAAAGCTTTATAGCAATATAAATAATGTTTTATAATGCACTTTATTATACAACTAGCTGATTACCCGCGGCTTCGCCCGCTATGGTTGAAAGGAAAAAAAACCGTGCTATTAAATAGTAGCAATTAGTGGAGCGCGATGTATCGATACACCAAATGACACATTGATGGTTTCAAAATGCCAATACATTAAGATAACCATCGATGGTATTTAACATACATGTGTATGGAAAAATAGAAGCTTTATGACATCAGGAATTTGTTCCCATGCGTTTTCAAACCAGGTATCTAGTAGTGATATGCGATGGTAAGAATAATTGGCTTGCATGCGCTGATTGGCTGAAAATATGTCATCTACTTCCCACAGCGAATAGTGATTTTCTGAACGGGATCTGATTTGTGATTTGTTGACTTGACAATCCACTTCACTCTTCAGGTGGTTTATTGAATAAACTTTATTTTAATTCAACTACTGTATGGTAGAAAATTAACTGTTGTAGACTATACTAAATTTTTGAAATTTGAAATTTATTCATCCAAAGGACCTAGATAGGTATACAAAGAAAAATCTCGCTGGTGGGAATTCATTATTTCTTTTATTAGGAAAATTTCAAAACTCCTTTGGCATACTTTAATTTCTTGTTTGCATATTGTTTGGTTAATATTTTTAAATATTGTTCTATTCTCATTTTTACATATGTAATTATGATAGTTGGAAAGTACAATTTAGCATGAGAATGAGAACAATATAGTGATTTCCAAGAAACAATTGGATGGATTTCTTGCAAAAGGTTTTTTTTAATAAATCTGTACGTAATTGCTCAGTCTTCTTTTCTACAAAAGAAATCTGTTGAGAGATATAAAAGTTATTCAATGCCTTCAAATGTCAAATGAGAAGTAAAACACTTTAAAACCTTATGGTATGGGGGTGTTTTAATAGTCAAAGTGTTGGTGAATTGTTTATTGTGAAGAGCCAGATCCAACACTGTAAAGTTTGTACAGAACTGATGGAAGTCTCTGTCACTCCAATTATTGAGAAGATTTGTTCATCTGAAGAGGTTATTTTCCAACAGGATTGTGTACCAGCTTATACATCCAAAAATGGGGAAAGAGTCCTGAAATGGCCAGGAAATTCGGCTGACATGAATCCAGTCGAAAATCTATGGACAATAAAGAAAATAGAATCCAGAATCCGCGCAAAGAAACAAAAAAGACCTCATTGAATGCATCAAAAACGTTTGAAATATATTACTCAGTAATTTTGCCTATAGCAGCCACCACATCAGTTGAACGATCTTTTTGACAAGTGATCTCACCAATACGCTTTGTCTGGATTTTTTAACGTTTATAAATAAGAACGTTACTTTGTTTAAATTAACATTAACATCCAATGTGTTGTTTAAGCTTTAACGTTGCTTTAATAACTTATAAATGTCAACTTATTTAAAATTTAAATTTAAATCTTTAAAATATTCATAAAAGGACTATAAGGAAAATTTTAATCTTTCAAAATCATTACTTTTATCAAGCTAAACTATTCTCACAACATTAGTGAGATTAAGATAAAAGGAAAAATATTGTATAGTGGCTTTATAATCTAAAAATCATTTAGACTAGACATTGCATTGTGTTTATTTTTAGGAGAAGACCTATAAAATCATAAGATTTACATTAAATAAGGTTGTGTGCAGTTAAAGTGTGTTTGCAGATAAGGAAACATAAGCAACAGGTATGGTGAAAAAATTGAATTTATATTTTAATGTTATTAGAGAAGTAAGTATCATAAAAAAAAAATCTGACTTTACACATTAATCCCCAAAATTCAAGAATAAAGATACAATATAATAGAAAGCCTGCAATTGTATGTGAATCAAGTATCGTATCGTACAATAGCAACATGAGAAATTGCTTATTAAGAGTTAAGAGAGCATGCAGTGGTATAGCATAAAAAAAATTTTTTTATAAACTTCAGAGCACTTGTGTGGCCATCACAAATGAAACGGAAAATTGGATTTTAACTTAAGTTAAAAAAAGTTAAATATTTGCATAAGATACAAAGCCTGAGCTATAATGAGAATGCTTGATTCACCCACAGTTAAAAAAAAAATTATTTTATGACAGGAAATATTAAGATGAAATCCCTTATATAAATAATAGTCCTTGCCATTTTTCATAAGGAAAATGTAAGGAAAAAATTACAAAAAAATATTAAAATATTTTTTTGACTACTCCACTTTATCCATTTAGTAAGACGCTAGGGACCAAAATTAAAGAAAACTAAAAACCCCCCTTAAAATGGATAAAAGAAAATTTGGAATTGTAGGATTTCGAGAATGAGTAATTAGCCAGTTTTAGAATTTAGAATTTATTAACGTTAATTATGCAAATTTAATAATTTATTCACGTTAGGATTGTTTATGGGATCGTAAGTTTAGCATTTTTGAAAGATTTAGAATGAATTCAGAGATACTAAAGAATTAAATAATAATTAATATTTTAAATGTTTTTTCTCTGCTCGATTTTTTAAGAAGCCCTTAAACGGTGTCAGAATTGCTATCAACAGCAAGGGGATTGTCAAGGATTCAATTTACACCTTATGGTATAGGGTTGGTTTGACTTTTGTTCAAGGACCCAAGAGTATTGGCAGAGTTGGAAAAGTTGTTAGGATCGAATTCGAGACGGGATGTAGGAGGGCAAAATGTTTTTAAGAACAAACAAAGAGTGAACCTTGAACGATGAAGATGGCCAGATGTGACTAATTGTCACGTGAGTGATAAATTTCAAACAAATTGAGAAATGTTACCAAGTTCTTGATTGGTAGAAGAATCATATTTAGGTGGTTGTCTAGCGTGTATGCGAACGTTTGATTGGTTAAGGAAACTGGATCTGTTTTGTCAGTAGTTCCAGAGGAAAGAATCGTCAGTAGAAGTTTTGATTTTAAGAGAACCGGGTGTGCGGTTCACCTACTCACATTTTTATTATATTCCAATTCGGCCTCTATCTGAAATTCAAATGAATTCAGATGGGAAATTTTAAATTAATATTTTTAACTCCTGTTTAAGTTTAGTCTTCTCAATTACTGTTCACACCACGTGATTCTTTGAGTTAGCTCGATGCCGAGGTTTTTTTAAGTATACTCAACCTAGCTGAGAACCAGCTCCATCAATTTCACAGTTAAGAAAGTTAATATTAATTATTGATTTAAGGAGTTTAAATGATTAATTTAAATTTAAAATGAATTTAGTCTCCTTATAATGGGGAAAATCGTGAAATAAAAACAAAATTAAAATTAAATTCACCAATCTTGACGAAACTTGGGAGATGAAAAAAAAAATCAAGGATGTAGTCTATTGAATATTGTTTTTATTTCTACCATCAACAACATCTTCAATAGACTACATCCTTGATTTTTTTTTTCATCTCCCAAGTTTCGTCAAGATTGGTGAATTTAATTTTAATTTTGTTTTTATTATTTCACGATTTTCCCCATTATAAGGAGACTAAATTCATTTTAAATTTAAAGTTAATATTAGTTTGAGAGAGAAAAGCCAGCCCGAACGGTATACAATTTCATCATGGAAGAAGGAGCCTAGCAGAGAAGCCTACCAGCCACTTCTGAAGAGAGAGTCCCCCCCTCCAGACGTTTCGACGGAGCCAGAGAGCGAGTACCATCCAAGAGCGGACAGATTCGAGAAGACACGGTAAAAGCCCATTTCCAATTTGATGTCTCAATGGCCATTCTATTTATACTATTCATATTTTTCTTATTACAATTTCTATTCATTAAAAATGGGAACGGAACATTCTTATTCATAAAATTCTAGTGGGAAAGACAATTACACTTTAGAGTCAAGTTACAATTCAGTTCTTACAAGATTTAATTCTACCACTCCTTTAAGCTTTAATTGCATCAGTCTGATCATTTTGTTACCTTACATAAAGTCTTGCCATTAGTTATAATGTTGCCAGAAATTTGAGAATCTAAGTTAAGTTCAGTCAGAAGAAATTATTTCCTTACTGTTAAACCATTTTAATACAACGTTCCACAGAACAGTGATTCTATATTTCTATATTTTAATTATCATTATTAAAGAGTTAAGACTTACAAGTCGCTTGAGAATATTTTTAAATCTATAAATTTGATTGTTAGAATTTCCAAAATCTATTCTTGTCTTAAAGAATTATAATTACATTTATTACAATTATCATAAGTCAATTCTGATACTCTATCATTTATTTCTGAGATACAAATTAATTGTTTAATACAATTAAATACAAAGTCTTTCCTTTTACAAATTGAATTATTCTAGAGATTTTTATTTTTTAAATTGATATCTAATTGATACATTGTTTTACATATCATTGACTAAATTTTATTTATTTCTTATTACCTCAAATTCTGTTTTATACAATAGTTGAATGTTCCAAATAAATATTCTATTTTATATGTTAAAAAGCTGCCTCGAGTACTTTGATTTTTCTCCTCACTTGGCCGGGCCTGTTTAAGCGGGAAGAATCTAGTTTGTGTGAATGGGATAAACTTTAAAATTATCATAAACACTTTGTGGAAAGTATAATCCACTGGCGCAGTCCTTTATAAATAATTAATCATTCATTCGCCCACTTATTTCCATAATTATCCCGAGGAACCTCACAGAATTACATTGAGGTCCAAAAATGAAGATAAGAAAAGAGAAATTACATAAAATTATCTGTTAAAAATTTAGAAAGGTTAAAAGTCCTAATTGAAAAATTTAATTTTAAGTCCCGATGGGCATGATTAGCACACTACAGAAACGAAAATTTACATTACATAGTGGACAGAAGATGAAGATGACTTCCGGAGAAGAGATTGACTGGGAAATCCAGACAAATCTGCGTCACAGTTTATAGAAATAAATGTCCATCTAGACAGAAGAGGACGAAAATGAGAATGAAAACTGGCTTACATATCCGGATACTTAAGAATTGATGTAATCAAAACATTATCTTTGTAGAATAATTCAGGAATCACAATGAAGGTTGAAGACTGTAGTGACTACGGAAGCTGGAGGAGCCCCATGTCAGCATCCTAACTAAATGGAGGAGTGGAAGAGTAGTGAAGAAATTTTCAAAAGCTGACGACTTTATGCTCTTGGGGCAACAGTCAAGAAGCACACGGCTAGCACGTGGCGACTATACAGGGTGTTTCAAAATTATGTACAATAAATTTAGTGACATATTCTTCAGGTCAAAAGAAAACGAAAATGTTCTGTAGCACTTTGTCTGGAAACGATTTATTTACGCGATACAGCCAACTAAACCCGTGGCTCCAAATTACAGGAATTGTTCAAAGTGCCCGCCACCAGCTCGCACGCACGCTTCGACTCGTTGCATGAGCGACCGTCTGATGTCATTGAAGAGTTCGTCGCCAGCATTACGAACGGTTTGGCATGCATTTTCAATTCGTTGTCGCAGATCCATAATGTTAGGAACTTCTGTGCTGTACACGATCGTTTTCACATGACCCACAGAAAAAAGTCCAAGGGATTAAGGTCGGGTGATCTTGCAGGCCAGGCTACCGGTCCACCTCGACCTATCCACCGATTCGTGTATGCAGCATTAAGGTGTGCTCGCACAACATGGCTGAAATGTGCTGGAGCGCCATCATGCATGAACCACATGTTAGATCTTATCAGAAGAGGAACATCTTCCAGTAATTCTGGCAATGCATTCTGCAGAAACAAAAGATACGTTCGCCCAGTCAATCGTGGCGGCAACAAATAAGGATCAATTAAGTTATTTCCGACAATTCCACACCAAATGTTCACGGAGAAACGCTCTTGATGCGCTCGAGCTCTGGTAACACGCGGGTTAGCATCTGCCCAATGATGCTGGTTGTGAGAATTTACGATTCCTGTCCGGGTGAAGGTTGCTTCGTCCGTGAAAAGTATCTGGATGAGACAACTAGGGTCTGCAGCATGACGACGTTGTATCCATTGGCAAAACCGTTGTCGGTGTGGATAGTCCGTTGGGTTCAGTGCCTGAACCAGTTGCAAAAGCTGACGGTGAAGAATGCGCCAAACAGATGAGTGCGGAATGTGTACCATGGAAGAAATACGACGGGTGCTTGTCTGTGGTTCATCAAGTATGATGTCAATTATCACATCCTCCTCATCCGGAGAATATGCTACAGGCCGCCCTTGTCCTGTTTGACGGCCAAAGGAATCACGCTCCCTCAAATGTCTGTCGACAGATACAAATGTTCGGTTATTTGGCAAACGTCTATTCGGAAAGCGTTCTTGGTAGAGTCTTCTTGCTTCCACAGCATTTCCGTCCGCAAGACCATACATTAGGTGCATGTCAGTGTATTCTGCACTGGAATACGTGTACATGACTTTTTTTTACGTAAATCGTAATGCGTATGTCAAAGCACGCAAACGTTCTGAAATTGATATTCCTAGTGGATGTACAGTAGTGAAACTACAGTAATGGAAACAACCGTACACAACTAATGGAACAACACTAAAGTAGGTTTAAATGGAACAAACCACTCAACCTAGTGTTGGGTCGAAACGCTGGAACTGCTAAAATATCGTCCGCTAACTACCGTGCTTCCCTACTCTATGATATTGGATTACTCGCAAACAAATCGTTTCCAGACAAAGTGCTATAGAACATTTTCGTCTTCCTTTGACCTGAAGAATATGTCACTAAATTTATTGTACATAATTTTGAAACACCCTGTAGAAAGGCACACTTCAGAGCATGATTATGTAAATTGTAGAACAACTTCAGAAGAAATGACAACAATCACTATATTTCATAGACATTGTCGGCAAAATCATATTAAGCTATTTAAAGAAAAATATTACAAAATTTATCTTATTATATAACTTAAATTCTCAAATTCATAGGATCCTTGTGTAAACATTGCAGAAGCAATAATTGACAACAGAAGTGTCAACTGAAGAAATATTAACCAAATTTGTATAAAAGAAATGTTTTTAAGTAAAATACAATTATGCAAATTGGCTCCAGTTTGCAAAAGAAAATGTTTTGCAAGTAAACATTTATAAGAAAAATGTCCACAAGAAAATTATTATAGAAGAATGTGTACACATTATTTAATTAATCAATATTGCTGTTGAGATGTTTCAAAATCCATCCAAAATACAAAATTGGAAAAAAATAGCCAGAAAAGAAATAGTACAAAAAAAAACTATTAAAATATATATACATGTAGTTTAATTGACAAACAGCCAGAAAAGAAATAGCAAAATAACTTTCATTTTACCTACTAAAAAAAAGTAAAACTTTTAATAATATTGCCCGGGCTAAAATAAAAAACTAATAAAAATTAAATAATCCTACATTATCAAGAATTAAAATGAAGAATAACTTTAATGGCTGCAAGTCAGATATTAAATTGAGGTGAATAATTAATCATTTTATTTTCCAAAAGAAAATGTGATGGAAGATTTATACGAACATCACAATTTTACCCATGATGCACTTGATCTACTATAGTAACGGTGGAGATATCGTTGAAGCATGGAAAGCCTATTAAAAGTCATAATATAGAACAAATTACATTCGAGTCGACTATTCTGCGTCATTTTTTAATTTATTAATTTACTAGCAATATTACCCGGCTTCGCCCGGTGGAAAAGATGCGTTGCGTAATTTTTTTAACGATTGTTTGTTGTTAAAAATTGAACTATGATTAACAAAGTATTAACGAAATGCGAGAAAAACAGTCTAGAAAGCCTTCTCCAGACCTTTCGTAATCATTTTAAACCAAAAATGATGATTTATGAACAATGAACTCGGAACAAAAGAAAATTAAATTATATGTACAAAAGTAAATAATGAAAAAAAATATGTAAGCTAAATGAATCAGCTACACAGGCAAGCTGGGCATGGATTGTAAAGTAATTGTGCATTCAAGTCCATTTCGGTAAATAACTTTGTATGTCTTCCCTTGTGGCGCAAACAGGTAGATTTCGACAGCTGGACACGCGGGAGCAAGCAACGTATAACTGACCGTGAGAGAAGTAAGCTTCCTGAAAATATATACCTGCGACCTTGAAAATCTGGAAAAATTGAATAAAATGAAAATTTCTTCATCTGTCATCGCCATCTAGTGACATCCATTGAAAACAAAGTCTAGCTGATATGCCTGTCGGGCGTTAATCGGATTGTTTGTTCCAATGACGTATATTAAAGGTAGATTCCGAATCCTATTGTTAACATCGCCACCAAATTGAAGCCAATTGAAGCCGTTATAGTTCTGGGCAGGAGTGAGCCATGGAGTAGTTAGCTGCGTAGCTTCTTTGTTTTTGACGATTTTTTGGTCTTGATGAATAATTAATTCAAAACCATTCCTCGTATAACGTACAAATAGATACGAAAAAGGATCAGGAATCACTTTCCACAACCATAAATCGAAAATACGTACCGAAAGATGATCGAAACGAAATTGAAATTGAAATCGAAATTGAAATCGAAAAATTGTTTATAAAATATTATAAAATACTTCAAATACAAAGTTAACGAAAAGATAAACTTATCATTCCGTGATCAGAGTGTGAAAGAATTATTAAATCAGGTACCCTCATGTTTAGCCATGTGTTTTGCTCACTTTCGGTCATGACGGCTCTTGAAGACGGACCTTCCCACTTCAAGTATGCTGGCAGCTTTCCGGATGTATCTTTAATATACGCTATTTCTTTGTATGAGGAAATTTTGCATTATCGATGCTGAAATTTAAGCTATGGTCTCTTTAATCATTATATAGTAATTTTGCTGCTATAAACCAAATTACTTAATAAAATAATATTAATATGTCAAATTAAAGTTACAATAGTATATAATTAAATTTTAGCACGGTCTTTTAATCCCCTGGTCTGTGTCAACACCTCCTAGAAAGAAAGCCAAACAACTGAAATGTCATACTTTGTTACATCATCATATTTCGACCATTGTTAATCGTATTTCGACCAATAATAAGCCCTAAATTTGGTCGACTTATGATGATGTTGTAACACCCACAAAAATTTTTGAACGCGCGCGAAAATTTTGTTGATGTTATATTTGAGAATAATCTTTTCTGTGGATCATGATGATGATTTACAGAGAAGGAATTTTCGTTTTTCTTTAAGAGTACCCCGAGAATCAGAGGTATTTCAACTTGGAAGGTGTTGTTCTGCGATTTATAGGAATAACGAACTTGAATAAAATAAAATAAAGAAATATAAAAAGGATAAAATTATAGAAAATATAAATTCTTATATACGGTTAAAAACATAAAATGTATTGTTAAGATAAAACAAGTGGAAATCTAAGTGATTGTTTAATTCGGAGACAATGGACTCGTGAATGATGAATTTGAGAGGCTTTGTTTAGAAGGAATGTGGAGACAGTTTTTTTTTTTTTGGACAGTTAGTTTGGAAGCCGGAGAGATAGAATGGCGTCGACCAGGAAAAAAGACTTGAGCTTCATGATTGTCTTCCGTAACGCATGAGACCAAAAATAAAGGGCGAAATAGTACCTAATGGACTCAGGAACACCCGACACATTTTTAAAATAAAGAATGATAAGCAGTTTAACTGTAAAGTTAGTTAAAAAATATAAGAGACAATAAAGTTTTTAAGGCAACCCTAGCTTAGGCAGTATGATTTTTGATACACGATCAAACGAGGAAAGGCCTAATGGGAGATCGACTTTAAGGCAACGTCAAGCTTATATTTCATTTAAAACGAACGCTTCAACCGTGATCCGGTAAGGTAGCAGTTATTTTGGGCCATAACTGTATAACTGAACCCACTCTACCGTGTTCTTTTGCTTTTGAACAGAATCGAAGATATCCAGCCCACTACGTCAACGCATGAAATTTAGAAGGGTACGAGTCTTCTACGGACAACCGGAACAACGCAGATCTAAAAGATGGCGGCGAAGGCCTTGGCAAAAAACAACGTTCGAAGGATTTCAACAGTAGCACAATCGATGATTCCCTGAAAAGAAACAAAGAAAGTTAGTTATTTAGATCGGCGGTCCTAAACCATAATAACCGTATTAATCTAATCCTTAGTATATTGTCCCCCCCCCCCCTCTGACTTACCCATTTGTCCCCCGTCGACTTACCTTAACCTAAGAACCAAGGAGTTGAGCTGTTGAATTAAACTGTAACTGTGAAATAGCAAAAGAATTACCTGATCTTGAACGAATAAGGATAAGATGTAAGTTGTAAAAGAAATAGGAATACTGCCAGGAATACAGGATGTTTGTTTCAAGTACTTACCTGAAGGGTCGATAAGACGACGTATATACTCCTGTTAGAGAAATGCCTTTAGTTCTAAAAGAAATTCTAGTAGTGTGGCGTAATTTTGAAGGAAGTGTTTAATGAATATGAAAATGATTAAAGCATGAGTTAATGACTATCACAATTGAACGCTAAGTATTAAGAAAGTTCTAATGTTTTTTTTATTTATTTTCGAATAAAACTGTGCCAAAAGGTCGACTCGACCTCTTGTGAAGATTGTGTTATGGACTGATATCATCAGAAGATCAGGTAAAAGTTTGTCATTAAGCCTAGAATTTAAGGATAAAGCCGGGATTATGTAAAACTTAAAGGAATCTTACACGGAAAGTAGTATTCTTTATGAGAAACGTTTATATATGGATTTTGAAGGACAAGTTACAGTCAGTAATTGATAATGTATATATACGATTGATATTCAGAAGAATAAAAGCACAGTTTTATATATCGCATGCAAAATGTATAGAATATTTAGTTCTTTTATGGTCAAACAAACAATCGTGTTTTGCGATTTCATTAGTTAATTGTCATTCAGGTCTTTGGATTCTCCTCCAGTTTTCAAGAGATAAAATAACCCCTTTAATGTACTGTACGTTGCCAGAGTCGGAGTGTTACAATGTAACAATGTATGACGTTTCAGTTGTTTGGCTTTCTTTCTAGGAGGTATTGTCTGTGTACACGCGCAAATTCTGTTACTGTAGTCAACAATTGGATTGCTGTATTCATAGAAGAAGCGATTTCAGTCCTCTCTAATGCATGAATTTGGCTACTTCTCAAATTGAACAATGTAACTTAACCTCGTACAACGTAAGTGCCATCTGGTATCGCCATCTAAAGACATACTTTAAAATAAAAGTCAATAGACCTTTTTACCAAAATGGAGTAACTGCGCAGAAGCAGGACAGCAAAAAACTTCCGTTTCCTGCCTTGAAATGTACAAACACTGGTACACATCCGGAGGAAGATGGAAATTTTTTGTTGTCCGTTTCGGTTTATAGGGAAAGGTCTATTCAACTTTTCGATAAGATAGTGTCGCCATCTAGTGACATCCTTTGAAAACAATTCAACTTTTCGAAAAATAAGAATAACTTAAAAAATTGATATAAACACGGTATAAAAAGTACCCTACTGAAAACACAGTGACCCTAACTACGTACATGGAAAATTGCGTGGAGATTCCTTCAGTATTTTCTGAGTTGTAAAAGGACAAACACTTCAACGGACTCTGATTTATACATGGTGATTCAGTCAATTTCTGACCATTTCAGTACTATGATTTATTGACCCATTAATGTTTACAAACTTAGCATTTCAGTATGATATTTTAGGCAGTTCGGAGTTTTTATTCCCTTGGAAAAGTCTTGAGGATATGCTCAATGTGGCCACCACGAACGTTTTGAACTGCTCGCAGCCAAATGGTGAAGTTGTTCATAACTCTATCCAGGATTTCTGCATCCACAAGGGTGCAGCAGTCGACGATGCTATCTAGAGTTCTTGGTGCTGTAGTGAACACATTGTCTTTAAGGAACCCCCAGAGATAAAAATCACATGGGTTTAGGTCAGGACTCGTAGGGGGCCATAGAAAGCCACCCCCAAAACGATCTGAAAACCTGTTGAAATGACACGATTTGCGAATTTCTGATTGAGAAAGTCTAGCACTTCATTACTGGTGTGAGGCCTAGCCCCTTCCTGTTGAAACCATTGATGTCGAAGCGGTATACGCCTCTTTCGCAGCTCGGGGATGAAGAAGGTTTCGAACATGTCAAAGTAAGCCTGTGACGTTACGGTGCCCTCAAAAAAGAACGGACCAATGATACCTCTTTTGGAAATCGCGCAATAAGCCATAACCTTTCGTGGATGAAGAGGTGACTTATGGATCTCATGAGGGTGCTGGGAACTCCAAAAACGAACATTGTGTTTATTAACGTCACCTGACAGATAGAAGAAGGCCTCATCTGACACCCACAGGTTGTCCACAATGTCCTGATTGGCTTCCTGATTGGCTTCCATTTCTGCTCCACATTCCATCGCAAATTGTTGTCGCCTCTGTCATCCAGTGTCTGTTAACTCCTGATAAGCATGGATTTTATACGGGAACAGGTGTAAATCCTTTCTCAAAATTCGCCACGTCGTGGTATACGACAGCCCTTCTTCAATGGATAGGCGGCGAACAGATTTTTTGGTAGTGGAATCGACCAACCTTGTGCGAACATTTTCGACAACTTCGGCCGTTCGAACACGAGCTTCACTCCAGCCTTTTTTCTTGCCTTTAACACATTCAGGGCACGAAATTGCTTAACAAAATCCATGATTGCTTGCCTGCCTGGTGCGTCTCAACACTTATACTCCTTCCGGAACTTTCTTTGCACAGTTACAGGTGATTTTGTCTCGAAATTCCATTCGACAACCTTGCATTTCTGCTCTGTTGATAAAGCGGGCG
This sequence comes from Rhysida immarginata, assembly GCA_023313115.1. Lineage (NCBI taxonomy): Eukaryota > Metazoa > Arthropoda > Chilopoda > Scolopendromorpha > Scolopendridae > Rhysida > Rhysida immarginata. The sequence goes on from JAHWFO010032239.1 coordinate 308,518, forward strand.
CCATTTATCAACAATACGATTTCCATGCACCGCCGTTGCAACAATACAAACTCCAACTATTTAGAAATTCGATATGGCACTCATATTCTTTCAATTGTTTATCCCTAATGCACGTCATTCGAGTGAAATGGTCAGAAATTGACTGAATCACCCTGTAATATATATATGGATTACTTTCATTTATTAATTTCATTTATCTATTTAAAAGAAAAAACGAAAATAGAAAGTAAATATAAATACGAAAACAATGTTTCGAAAACGCAAGTGGATGTTTTATGGAATAGCTAAGCGATTTATATCCCGTTAACGTCTATTGGCTGGCATTAGAAATTACGTCATCCTGTCGTTCAACTTATGTAGCGGCAGCTATAAAAGAATTGAGACGGTTATTACGGCAAAAGCTAACTCTACAAAATGGTAAAATTAATCTTCTATCTATATATATAAAGAAGGATGTTTGTGGGTGGGTGGGTCTGTAGGTTTTTTATACAAATCTACAGTTTTATTCCGATCTTGATGAAAATTTGCATACTTGATCTTCAAAGCATGAGGAAGGTCACTGTCTACCTCAGATTTCGGAAAAATAATAATTATCGATAAAAAATCGATATTCATGGTTATGGCAGGGCATATTAATGAGAAATATCTCATGACCAACAATGCAAGGTAAAGTTTATGCAACAATAGGTACCAACAATGGTATAAACACGCAATGCACAAACACTCTGCGCGGACCAACAATATATATCTCATGACCAACAATGCAAGGCAAAGTTTGTGCAACAATAGATATCAACAATGGTATCAACGCGCAATTCACCAATAACAATGAGCACAGAATGATGATGTAATGTTAAAGCAATCTTTCCAAGAATTATAACAATGAACATAAAATGATGATGTAATATGGATAAGTTTCAATTTGTAACAATGCATAGAATTCCTGTTATTCAGGCTTTTCTTAGAAAAGAGAGTTCTTAGTACTTAACAATTTCTTGAAAATCTTTAAAAATGATCAGTAACTGGAGATAATGGATAGATAGCAGACTATTGAGAAAGAGTGGAAAGACGACAGAGGAAGCACTCCTTTAGTTCCGTGCTGTATTGAGTAAACGGGAAGCAAGTAAATAGAAGAATCAGCGACCGCTAGACTACACAAAGTGATGAAAGGCCAAGTTTTGCTTCAAGACATCGAGAGAAGAGTAAAATTGCAACAACATCGAGTGTACATCTGACGTAAGATTACCTGAGTAATAAATTATTGGAGAGTTCCATCCTTTAAAATTTTTTTTTCGAATTTAAATTTAGAATTTTTACTGTATTAATTCTGAGCATTTTCATGTGTTTATTTTTAAGATATTGCAAAATTTAATTTAATTTTTTGAGATTGTTCTGTTTACCTACAAGTGTAATTATCCCGGGCAACGCCGGGTACCTTTGCTAGTTATTTATAAAAAAAGGATAACATATTTCCAATTTTGCAATACGTGAAATTAATTTTATTTTCGCTGATGAATGTCTTTTGTAACAACAATGTCTTCAAAGCAATGATTAAATTTAATTATTTTACTGATTTTGTTTTATTAATTTGTGCACTTAGTTATTTTACTTTATTTAGTCATATATTTTGTGCTATTAAATAATTATTAGCTTTATTTATTGTATATGTTTATCATTTAATTAATCTCTTCTTATTTTATTTTAATTAAATTTTAAGTTATTTTTTTATTTATTTAATTTATTTTTGTCAAATTCCATCATAAATATTTTATTTCATTTATTCATTAATATTTATTGATTTGTCATTGAAATGCCAAAATGTATAATTCAGAAAACATTAGGAAGCAGTCTTCACGAAGCCGCCATCTTTGTTTGACAGAAAAGGCTATCAGCCATAGTTTTTAGATAGTAGACCGTGCTATCAGCAGAGACAATATGATGTTGGATGTTATGAGTTTGCAGTTGCATCACCAGAGCCCACAAACGGTTATGGATTGGTATTAGCAACATCCGGTTGTTTAGAGCGCGTAAGAAACACGCGAAAGTTTGATCGTGCTTAAATTCTACAAACATTCAACTTATTTAGAAGTCGTTGTCGAAAATGGAACAAATTTATGTATATATTTTAAAAATATTTTTAATATTCTAAACGTATTTTGTATATTTTTAAAGTGGGAAAAATGAATAAAGATGAAATAATGCTGGGCTGAGAGTCCTTGGTTTCAAAGTGGGTGGAAGAAAAGCTGAGTTTATTTTTAACATATTAAAGAAATCAATGCATTAAATATTCTTATAGTCCATAATTTAAATATGCCATGGTCCCCTCTTGAAATGAAATCCCTCTTTCCTATTACACTTCTTTGCTGAATCAACCTGAATAAGGGATAAATATTTAAGAATCAACAAGTAACAAAAATAGATCATCGATGCATTAGGAAACAGTTTTTACTGCTTACAACGTTTGGAAAACTGTTTAACTGTTTTTCCATATAATCGTGTTGGAAAACGTTTACCTCATAATTTATTCATTAGCAGTAAAATTACTATCATTACTGCTATTATTAGTACAACTACTAAAAAAAAAAATGAGTGAAACTATTATCAGAGCTACGATTGTTGTAAGTTTTAGTGAAGGTCTTTTCCCGATTTAAAATCCTATGTGTCTCTTTGGGAGATTAGCTTCCAGGATTCAGTATTTTTCGATACTTCTTAAAAATAAATTTGAAGTTACTGAATTTTTAGGTAATTTTGTATGTAATTTAATAATAGTACAAAAATTACAAATTGTATAATAATTAAAGGTTTGATCATGTTTTAAAACTTTTTAATTTTATTTCAGTTTTATTTCATTAATTTAGTCCTTCAAATTTTATAACTAATTGTATATGAAATATCGGAATATATTAACATACAAATGGTTCAAAAGAAAATGGTTTTAGCCTTATTTCTTGATTTCAAAAAAGCATTTGATATGGTTCCCCATACATTATTATTAAACAAATTAAAATTATGGTATGGTATTAGGGGGCTGCCACGGAATTGGATAGCTTCCTTTCTTTTAGATAGGCATTATTCTCTTTGTCTCAATACAATTCTTTCACCAATATTAATCAGTAACCAGGGAGTACCACAAGGCTCTACATTATCGCCGTTATTGTTCTCACTCTTTATTAATGATATTTCCAATATTGCTGGCAATACACAATGCATATTATTTGCTGATGACACTTCATTTATAGCCTCAGCTGATTCCGAAGGAGAACTTGAAAATGTATTAAACGCTTTACTAAGTAAAATCTATAACTGGTCATTATTAAATCAACTTCCACTTAACCTAAACAAATCTTACTACATGATCTTTCATCAACGCAATAAATTAATTAATTATAATAAAATTAAGCTTTGTGTTAATAATGAAATCTTAACTAGAGTCTTTTCCTATAAATATTTAGGAATTTATTTTACCCCTGATTTATCATGGAGCCATCATATAAAACATTTAGCTACTAAACTATCCCATTCTTTAGGCATTATTTATAGAGTCAATCATCTTCCACGTAATATTTTATTAAATTTATACTTTACCTTAATTCATACAAATTTATGCTTTGGAATATGTTTATCGACCACACAGGAAAATAAAAACCTTATAATTAAACTTCAAAAACGTTTTTTACGTATACTGTTAAATAGGCCCGCTTTCTCTTCCGTCAGTTCAGAATTTAAAAACTTTAACCTTTTAAAATTTGATGAACTTTATTTTATTCAATTAGCTCAATTTTTATATAAAGTCAAACATAACGTATATAACTAATCCATGTCATCACTATCACACGAGAGAAAAAAAATATAATAATCCCATTTTATAGAGAACTAGAAGAGGTACCCGGCGTTGCCCGGGATAATTACACTTGCACAAACTTTTCCTTTCATTGTTAGTCATGAGATATTGATTGTTGGTCCATGCAGAGCGTTTGTGAATTGCGTGTTGATACCATTGTTGATACCTATTGTTGTACAAACTTTGCCTTGCATTGTTGGTCATAAGATATTTCTCATTAATATGCCTTGCCATAACCATGAATATCGATTTTTTATCGATATTTATTATTTTTCCGAAATCTGAGGTAGACAGTGACCTTCCTCATGCTTTGAAGGTCATGTATGCGAAATTTTATCAAGATCGGAATAAAACTGTAGATTTGTATAAAAAACATACACACAGACCCACAGACCCACAGACGCACAGACCCACAAACATCCTTCTTTATATATATAGATAGATTACTCAAAGATATCAATCTCGATTTCTGGTGCTATCTGTTGGTCAAAATTAACTAAAGAACTTCACGATGCACCTTCTCTTCAATTTTTTAAACGTCTTCTCCTTTAAAGCATTTGCTCGGGCCAAATTACATTTGATTTAACTTCTGTTTACTATCAAATGTTAACTAATTTACGCAGTCCTTTGTTTATTCTACTATTAATTAATATTGTTGTTGTTTAATATCATACAAAGTTATATAATTTTATATTGATTATATAAATTTTTCATTAAAGGATGCCCCTGGACAGGCCCCAGGCCTTTAGGCACCTTTAAGTTCTTTTGGTGCTAAAATTGCTGATTTTATCTTATATGAATGTTTTTTAAATTGAATATTATTATTATTACCAATTCATTGTTCTATGATTGCAATTAATTGTATGTGCAATTGTAAATAACAATTGAAAAATTTGAATTGAAATTGAATGTTTAAATAAATAAATAAATAAATAAATATAAGTATTTAAAAAAATGTTAAATTTTTAAATTAACATCTTATAAATTAACATAAATTTATGATTAACACACTTTAATAAAATACTAAATTTAAAGAAAACACTATTATTTATCCTGAGAAGTCTAATCTTCAGGAGAAAAATGAAGACGGTGTCGCGTCTTAGCGATTTAAGTTCTATAGTATATAGCATTGAGACAGGCTATTTGATTCGTCTAAGTTAAAGTTAAGACAAAAAGAAAATTAATTACCAAGTTAATTTTAATATATAAGAATTGAATTTTTATTTCAATTAAAATTTAATTGAATTAAACAAAGACAAGTTAAATTACTTAAGATGCTTTATTAGCACAAGAAGTTAAACTACTAACGTGCTGTATAGTGGATTTATGATTCAAACATTTGAATCAGACATTGCGTTGTGTATTTTTTTTTTATTTAACCATTACTTTAAGTTATAACTTATCAAATCTTGGCTGTGAGGAATTAAATAAGTGTGGTTGCAAATTGAGAGAAAACAGAGGCAGTGGACAAGTAGAAAACAGAAATTTCAATTTTAATATTCACAAAAGATCTCATAAGTATCATTTTCCATCAGAGATAGTAAAACAAAGGATTGCTCAGTAAAATTAAATAATGTTATTGAAAACATCAGATAAATTAGTCATAAGTGCTTGAAACAAATCAAGTTATTTCAATAATAAAGAAACTGTCAAATAGACAGGAAAACATACAATAATATATGTGAAGGGGAAATTATAGAATAATTTGTGTGGCCAGCACAAAGTGGAAATTAAACATTAAACATTTAATGCAAGACTGGGCTAGGCAGGCTAAAGTAAAGTAATCCAGAAGTTATCAAGAAGTTAAAATAAAACAACTTGCAAATTGATTCAATCACAAACAAAAGACCAGAGAAGTTATTTTCTCTGCTAAATATTATAGATTCATATCCAAAGGATATGAAAAAAAAATAAGGAATATATTTGATTACTCAACTCTGACTACATAATGGATGCAAAATAAATAAAGGGACACCAAAAGTTAAGAATTAAAATATTGAAAGATAAATTTAAAATTACATATTGGCCAGGACTGAAGATAGAAGGAAAAATAAAAAAAAATTTACAGTTAATTAAATTTGGAAAGGTTAAATGTCCGGATCACAATTAACTAAGAGTCCCTAACAGCATGATGTGCTCACGACAGTGTGAAGAATTAGCATGGTGAGAAGTGGATTAAAATGACTTCTGGAGAAGAGATTGTCTGGGAGGCCAGAACAACCTGAATCACAATCTATGGAATAATGTCCAACTCAACAGAACTGGTGGGTAAGGATGAATATGGAAAGATTGCTTATATTGTGACATGTGATGTCAGTGTTTAATTTTATTATTTTTCTTTGTGGTTGCCATTATTTTTCATAATTTTTTTTAGTAAGTAATCTAAAGTTTTTTTATGTATTTACAATGAATATGATTTTTTTTGTTGCCGTGTTTTTAATAATAATATACATTTTTTTTAACGATCTTTTAAAATTGATCGGCAACAATAAGTTTCCTTTTTGGGTTAGCATTGTTGGGTGAGAGGGAATTCCCAGAATCTCAGTGATGCTGGCTCAATAGGAATGTTAATTGTTACGTTTAAAGTTTTTTTTTAATTGGAATAAAAAAAAAAAAATATTTAATAAAGAGAGAGAGAAATAACCTCTGCCATGAAGAAGGAAGGTGACTTCCAAGGGTGTAGTAAACAACATGGCAGTTAGGCTTTGTTTTTAGTTAGCTTAACGTTTACTAATGTTTTAATGTTCTCTCCCCTCATCTAAGCAAAAGTCAAGCTCAGTAATATTTTTCCGAAAAGCAGAAAACAGTATAAAGACTACTGGAACCAGACTTTTGTTGTCAAGAGCGACATGGATCGTTTAAAGAACGGTAACGATGTTTTAGGCCGATGTTCGATAGTAGCCAAGATCCATCTTCCCCTACGTGTGTTGTAGTGAAGCAGCAATAACCAACTATCATCAGAGTGGGGCGTTAGGAAGAGAAGATTGGTGAGTGTCGTAATAGTTAATGCTTGACGGGACCCTGGGAACGTTGACGAAATAAATTTATATATTCGAACAATTGAACTGGCGAATATGGCCCAATTGGAAGAATCTAGACGCTAGGCTGAGGAATTAGACATTAAATATGAACTCAGTTTTACATGAACTGAAGGGATATATTCCTTATGGAATCCCAGTTGTGTTTGAAAACTTAATTATTCTGTACTAATTAGTAAAATATGTCTGAGTGTAAGGTGGCACAAGGGATCCGCTGTTAATAATTAAGTGGAAATGGTATAGATGATATTATTTGGCATTTTTAGCACTGGTCCAAGAAAAGAGTAGAAATAATAGGAATAGCGATTGTTGGTCTTACTTGACAGGAAGGGTTAATGTGGCCTCCCTTCTAATTGTTAAAAAAAAAAAGGTGCACTCGACGTGTTCATGTACGTCAAAAGTCCAGGATATGTCAAAGAGGACACAATCTCATCCCATTAATAGGCTCTGAGGTACCAGTGTTATGCATACACTAGTAATAACGATATCATCTATTTTACGAGCGACCCTTGCAAAGCCACAGGCAGATCAGTAGTGAAGGTGCACTGCCAAGGGGACGAGGACTGTATTAAGTATAGGTTACAGATTAATTTAGCAGGGGCCCCTAATAAATATAATGTCTGTTTTGTTGGTAGTAATATGGTAATAAATAAATAATGGCAACATAACTCTTGATGGAATTGGTATTTATTTCAAAATGTGTCGCGGCTAAATCCGCAACAGGTCCCAAGAACCCGTGATCGTGTCAAGGTGAGTGAGAAGGTTACATTTTGGAAACCCCATAATAATAGAACTTCCCCACCCCCCCCTTGACACGTCACAATATATATCCTGATACTGTAGAAAGGCTATTTCACAAATACATCTTTGGATGATTATCAGATGGATATCAGGTTATGGAAAAATACACAGAAGTGGCATGTAGATGGAATAGCAAAATCGCTGTTGGAACTGGAGCCGATGTTATGGCTCCAGAGGAGCACCCTTAACATGCTGTAGCAGTACGGGTGCCCAGGCGCGCATGCTGTAGGAGTACGGGCAGCCCTCAAGTGCTGCACCTCCTATTCAAACGCCTCAAAAAGAGGCCCGTCCGCCCACCAGTGGGTCATCGATGTCGAGGGGAAAGGTGAAGAGGTACGAGATGGTATTCGTAACCCCTTCGAAGACCTTACAGAGACGCTGAGATGATGAATAGCGCCTCCGGAACGTAGCTGGGCCAAGCCGATGCCATTCAAGATGAAGGAAGGACCTGAGATGGATGGCGCCCTTCCTCCAGATGGCTGAGGCTGGCTGATGAACACCAGCAGATCGCTGCTGATGGACCAGCCAAAGCTCTCTGTTCATAAAGGCGATGGAAGTGGCTAGGTCCAGCTTGTACGCAACACCGGTGGAGCAGTCCATCAGAAATCGCACTGAATGGTAGGTAAAATCAGTCAGAAGATAGTGACGAGAGAGGCGATCCCAAATGGACCGAGCAAACGGGCACCCGTAGAAAACATGAGGAATTGTCTCAAGCAACCCGCAAAACTGGCAATCAGCAGATCTGACCACTCCCCAGCGATGTAGACATTGGAGAGAGTAGAACCCATGGTGCAGCAAGCGCCATTGAAAGTTGAAGACCGCCTTCTCAAAGGCGAGAGACTTGACGGACTTCAAGATGGCTGACCATGGATATTCAGGGTGCCCCCGTACGATGTAAGAAGTCGCACCCTGGTCAGACTGCTGGAAGAACCAAGATAGACGAAGGTTTCCCCAGTCCTGCGGGTCAAGCCGTCGAAGGCCAGACAGGAAAGATGACAAATGGCGCCAGACTAGATGGTAAAAGTCCGGCGAACGTGAAATGATCGTCACTGGCAGCGTGGACGGAAAAGGTAGCCTGTTCACTTTCAAGAAGAAGCGCAGATGCAGAAAGAAGAAATTGGCCCAGATGGGGGGAGGAAGGAGGAAGGCACGAATCAAGGCGGCCATTCTGGCCGCGATGAGGTATCGTCGGATGTTTGGCAAGCCCAATCCCCCCACCCCCCAATCGAAGGGGATAAACAGCAGCTCCGAACGGATGGGATGACGGGCTGCTGAATAACCCCACACACAGTCAAATATCGCACTACGCACCTTCTTTAAATGAGATGGAGATGGCAAAGCAAACAGGCACTTAGACGTCAAGATCGGTAGGACGTGCGACTGGACGAACCTCGCCTTGGCAAATATCGAGGTGGTGAAACGAAAGTTCTTGCCAAGGCGAGCGATGAATTTATCAATTACCAGCTGCCAGTGACGAGAGTCCATATTAGGTGAAAAGGAGAAAACATATCCCAGCACTGTAATTTGCTCACACCATGTTATTGGGAAGGATCGAAGATAGTCCTCTGTCCACTTCCCAATAGCAATACCTTTAGACTTGACGAGATTGATGGAACTTCCGGTCGAAGTGCTAAAGATATCAAAGGATTCTTTATAGATGCCCAGGGAATACGGATCAGATGCAAATAGCACTACATCGTCTTCATAAGCCTGCGTACGGATGTTGATGGAAGCGGCTGGCAAATCATACCCCCGGACATCTGGGTGGCGATTAAGATATTGTAAAAGTGGCTCCAAATAGAATATATATAACAGGGTAGAGATGGGACACCCCTGTCTGATACCTTTGGACAGTTTGAAGAAAGGGGAATTGGAGCCATTAATCGCCACGCATGATGTGGCAGAAGCATACAGTGCTGAGATAATCGTAGCTAATTTCGGAAGATGAAGATGGTGAAACACTCGGAAAAGAAACACGTGATTCACCTTGTCGAAGGCCTTTTCCTGGTCAAGACTTAGCACGGCAAGAGTCTGACGGCGCACACATGCTTCTTCCATAACACACTTGATGGTAATGAGGTTGTCGGACATCCTGCGAGATGGAATGGAGCAGGATTGTCCCGGATCGAAGAACTCGTCGGCGAAGCATTTGAGCCGTTGTTGGAGCATACCAGTGAAGACCTTATAGTCCGTGCTGAGTAGAGTAATAGGCCTCCACTGGGTGACAAGTTCAGGATCCGGTACCTTGGGGAGCAAGATGATTCTCCCCACAGTAAAGTCCGACGTAATGGAGGAAGGGTACTTGAGGATCGAATTGAACACTTGCACCAGGAAAGGCCCAAGAACTTTCCAAGTCGCATTGAAGAAAGAGTACGGGATGCCGTCTAATCCAGGGCTGGACTTATGACGGCCATCCATCGACAGAAACTTCTTGACTTCATCTTCGGAAAAAGGACGGGTAATTGACAGGTCAGCGTCAGCAGTGAAAGGTCTAAGTGCCTCAATCCACTTCGTTGTGGCGTCAAATGGAAAGACTGGGTGGCCAAAAAATGATGAAAAATGAGAGTGGAAAGCAGACAAGATGTCGGAGTCCGTTTCCACTGTCTCATTCTCCACCACCAAATGATAACACCTCTTCTTATTGGCGCGACGCCTCTCCTCTGCGAACGCAGCTGACGACATATTCCGGACGTCAGGCGCCCAGGACAGTTTGGCCCTGAGAGCTGCGCCAGCGGCCCTGCCGATCATTAGAGCGTTGATCTCGCTCTTCACCTGGCGGATGTCATCAGCATATGCCCCCTTCGGGATGGAACAGCGGAGGAGGCGCAGAATTTCTTGCAGCGTGAGGAGATGGCGCCGATTGCGTGTAGCGGCGTCCAACCCAATCTTTCTGAAAAAACGACGGAGCTTGGATTTAAAGGAAAGCCACGAAGCTAGTGACGAAGGCAGGTTGTGAAGATGTCTTTCCACAAACCGAACGAACATTCCCTTGTATTTATCGTTGTCAAGCAGAGAAACGTTCAGAAACCAATTGTTCGAAGCAGAGCCTACAGAGGAGGCAGGGAATGGAGGGTTTCAAGACCACTTGATGGCACTGTGGTCAGAAAAGGAGCATGGAATGACCTCCATGGAACCAGGAGCACCAGCGAAAGTGGCGTCTACTAGAAAAAGGTCCAACCTTGAAGACACAGAGGGCCCTTTGTGAAAGGTAGAGCCACTTTGGTTGGAATTGGAAGAAGACGCCCACAGATCTAAAAGTGCATTCCGCTGGCACAACTGGTAGACACATCCAGACGAAAAGATGTTGTTCTCATCCGGATGGCAATTGAAGTCCCCAGCAACCACCGCAGGCAAGGACGAGCACAGGTAAAAGTCTAGGTCTTCAAAGAATGTCCGTTTCTCTGCTGATAAACACGGGGCGTACACATTAAGCAATCGGAATTTGAGACCAGATAGCAGGAGGTCCAAAGAAATTACCCTGCATTCACAGTCAAAGACGCAGTTCGACACCACAATGGAGGAGTTGAAGATGATGGAGGCAACCCCCTGCCCATGTGGCGAAGATGAGTTGATGAAGAACTGCGCAGATGGATATTGACTGCGAAGGCCAGGGACGTTAGCAAGCTATTGCGAAGCAGCAAGCTTCACCTCTTGAAGAAGGAGAATATCTGGCCTGTACAGGGCGATGAATGATGACAAAACCGATTGCTTGAAGGACGAACCAAGGGAACGAACGTTTAGAGAAAAGACCTTCACTGCGAATTTAAGCTGACGCAGGCTGACCTGTATCTGAAGGAGATTTGAGCCTCACGGTCGAGGGAGGAGGCTCAGATATCTTCTGTCTAGGGGAGCGAGCACACCCCGAAGAGGAAGAGGGGCTGCGATGATGATGGTCAACGCAGCTGTCTCGTTCAGATGAAGAGGACACAGAAATCCCGTTCCTCTTGCTACGATGTCGTCGGGCCTTTTTCTTGCGAGGGCTGTTAGGCGTCGCAAGAAGATCCCGCTGAGCAGACGCTGATAGCTTGGAAGTCCCAGCAGAGGATGAAATTTTACCAGGCGTAGCTGCACAGACGATTCGAAGAGGATGCGATGCCGATGAAGGAGCAGGTGGAGGAAGAGCAGGAAACTCCTCCACATCAAGCACTGACTCGGAGCACAACGAATCGTCTTAGTTGACTTCTGCAGAGTGGCAGTCCTCCACCATCAGGGCAACATCAGGCGAAGGTGGACGTGAAAGAACAGTCTCTTGAACCACACGAGGCCGAGGAGGGGGAGTCGGCATCTTCTTCCCAGGAGTCTTAGGAAGAGGCGACGATGGTGGGGTCGCCTTCGACTTCCTCGGTGGAGGACGAGGCGCTGTTGCTCTGCTTGGCACAGGTGACTTGGCCGGTGAAGTCATCTTTGCTGGTTGCTGGGATGACATTCCTCGAGGCGATGGCGTTGGGGCTGCTGATAAAGGGCCTGACCTCTCCTGGCACTGGTGGAATTTGTGCACGGTCTTGTGGCAGGAATCACATTTCCGAAGGAGAGGACAGTCTTTCCGAACGTGGGAATTCTTTTTGCAGTACCAGCAGCACTGCCTCTGTCCCTTGTAAGACACGGAGACTTTAACTGCGCGCATTACAACAAACTCTGAAATGTCTTTATGAAGCTCCATGTAGACTACGATGTCGCCCGTCATCTGAAGAGGAGAATCCGGGTAGTCTGACATGTAGTCACGTAGATACTTCTCAGCAATCAGTGGCGATGCACCCCGGATAAGAACTGGAACATATCCGGGTTCGGCGTAACTCAGGTGGACGTTGGTTTGCCCAACCTTGATGAAGTCCGCAGCCACAATTCGGTCTGCAACATTCTTTTGCCTGCAGAGCATCTTCGACTCTGTCGGAGAAAGCCTCTGCAGGACAGAAACAGCGGGAAAACCCGATGGAGGGACAGGAGGAATACTCGTTTTGGAGTATAACTCCTTCATGAACATGCCGACGGTGAAGGGGCCATCGGCAATCATATCAACCATGCGTTCCATGGTTGATATTGATAATAAAGTTTTGAGTTAAGAAGAGAAAAGAGAAAAGACAGGGGGGGGGGGGGGCAAATGCACTGCACAATTTTCTGACCTAGGAGCAGAAACAAGCTGGTATCCTAGTCAGAAGTTGGATGAGTAGTGGTAAACTTTTCCAATGTTACCCAATTTAACTTCTTGGGGCAACAATCCAAAGGCTCACGGCTAGCACGTAAAAACAATGGCAATGCACTCCTTGGAGCCTGATTATGTAAAATATGGAATAACATCAGAAGCAGAAACAACAATTGATGTGTCTAACAGGCATTGTTGAAGAAGACTTGAAAACTTATTTCTTTGAAAAAAAAATTAATATTGTATACAATTAATAAACTTATTTAATTTATCGTTATTCTGAAAAAAGGGCTGAATGCTGAGAGCATTCCAAGCTCATGCAATAAACAAACTTGAAAAGAGAGGGAGACATTTCTTCAGACAAAAAAAAGATTCTGTACTTCCAACAAAATTATTTATCCAGTTCTACAGATTTAATAAAAGAGGGATAGATTCTCCTCTGTAACTCGTCTTTTAGTTCAATAATGCTCAAATAAACAAATCAATGGTGGTAATAAGCAGAAAAAGAATAAATTAATATTCAGAATTCTATTCTCATTTGATTTAGCATGATTATAAACTGGATCGCCACAGTATTGTTAATCATATTTCTACCAATAATAAGCCCGAAATTGTCCCTACCGTAGGTGATGTAACAATGTATAATTTTTCCGTGAGCAGGCTTTCTCTCTAAGTGGTATTGGTTTGACTATGGCTGGGCCTATGGCTAAGCAGGCTTTCTCTCTGCTCTCTTCATTCTTTCTTTGATCTCCAATATTCAGAGACGTATTTATCAGAGCTATCTTTTAAATTTGAAATGCCAGGAAGATTTTGTGCTACAAAATTTTGTGGAACGGTCAAGGTGAAGGAAAAAATTTTAAATACTTCAGATTTCCACCTGATGCACGAAGGTGAGTTTTCAGTTGCTATTTTTTTTTTTAATTCTTAAGTTAAGCTGTAAATGTTCCGTTCAAAAATACCAACGGCAACTAGAAAGCATTTTGTATTGACGTATCTTAACATTTAAAAAGATAAATTCAGAACTGAAGTTAAAGTTTTCTTTAACGAACTTTCATCAATTTTGGAAAACTGCAACTTGTGCTTCATTCTTTTCTGTTTGACTACCTCTAAAACTTATTATCTGTTCATATTATCTATGAAATTTCCTAGTTATACTAGTAGGCTCTTATGAAATTCAGAACTTTCTCTGAAAAACAGTACCATCTGTTCTTGGTATATAATCATTTTTAAACGATTGCATCATTTATTTCTAAAGATATTTTATTATACTCTAGTTCTTAAATCATAAAATTTATTATTATAATTTCAGTAGCCTGCCTAATATTTTAAAGAATATTTTATCCTTAAATAGTCATTAAGCCATTTTAATAGCAGGTATTTTAATAGCAAAAGAGTTACAAATATCTTCGCGTTAAGGTTGATTCTAAATTAAACTGGAATGACCACGTTCAATTCGCTCTCAACAACGTCAAAAAGGCGAAGTTCAGCCTGATTGCACTGTTGGGGAGAAACAGTGCATTGGTCTGGATAACAAGCTCTTGCTGTACAAGGTTGTGATCCGCTCCATCTTGTTTCACGGAATGCCTGCCTGGGCTGCTATGTGCAAGCCAAGATGGAAGGAACTTCAATCCTTCCAGAATGTAACCCTCAGAAACATTGTTCAACTCGACAGATGAATTGCAAACAACTACTCAATATATGATGACATCTGTATGGCCCACTTGTTCTGCTTCGAGTTAAATGTGAACATAAACCATGAAGAACGTTTTGAAATAGTAAATAAAACAAACTTTTTAATCTAACTGCTTACAATGTTCCATCCATTACAAGAAAATTTTGTAATAATAAATCAAAAATCCACTAAGCAACAATAATTCTACTCACGATCTAACAGTCATAAAACATTTTCTTCACAACAATCATTTATCTTATTTATGAATAAATATATGAATACTATAAATTATTACACTAACAATTCCCCCCTTTATTGTTTCATATATTTATTCCATAAAAACATTCATCTTCCTTAAACAAGATTCCATTCGTATAGCCATCAATATTTTGGTTAATATATCTACCTCCATTTCTTGCAGAATTAAAATTATTTGTTGCATTTTAATTTGACCTCTCCGTGCTTCATCCTTAATGAAATGATACTTCTTACCAATATGCTTTGTTCTTTTCTTCCTTCCCATACTCTCTATCCATGTTATAGCTGCTGCACTATCTGTGTGAACTTGTACTGGTGACTTAATCATCGAACTCATTCCTATTTCTTGTAATAATTCCTTCATCCATTTCATATGACAAACTGCATCGCAGATACTCAATAGCTCAGTTTCACATGTTGAAAGGGCCACAGAATGCTGTTTTTTAGCTTTCCAACAAACTATCGAATTTCCTAACTTCACACAATATCCAGAAACACTTTTAGCATTTTCTGTATTGCACCAGCTTGCATAGGCGCTCAATGCTAAAACTCCTCGGTGTCTGTCAAAAAATAATTTATAATGTTTAGTCCCTTTAAGATATCTGTAAACTTTCTTAACTCCTGCCAAATGATCTTCTCTTGGTGATTTCGAAAATTGGGAAAGTAAACCAACTGAAAAAGTTAAATCTGGTCTAGTACTTGTAGCTAAGTACATGATGCATCCCAACATTTCTTGATATATTTTCTCATCAATCCTTTTCGACTCACTATCTTGCTTTAAATTCTGTAAATCTCCTAGTGTCTTCATCGAGTTACAATTTCCTAAATTGAATCTTCTTAAAATTTTATCTATATAATGTACTTGGGTGATGTACGTATATCCCTTCATCTCTTTCAATAATTTCTATGCCCAGATATTTTATTTCTCCTTCCGTCTGGGTTAAAGTCAATTTCTTTCTTAACTTTGTTATTACTTCATCTAATATCTGGTCATCTGACCCTATTATCAATCTATCATCTACATATAACCCGATGAATACTTTCTTCCCATATTTTTGTAAATGATAAACACATGGATCCGATTCCACTCTTTTCAAACCTGTCTCCTCCAAAATTTTTTTCATCTTCTCGTACCAACATCTGCCGGACTGTGGTAAACCGTAGATGCTTCTCTGCAATTTACAAACCTTTGATGTATCGTTTCCATTCTTCAATAGACCTTCAGGAATGCTCATATATACTTCTTCTCTTAATGCCCCATGTAAATATGCTGTTTTCACATCATATACTCATATCTTCATATTTCCTTGAGATGCTAGTGTTAATAAAACTCTCATAGAATCCATTGTAATCACCAGTACAAATGCTTCCACGTAATCTACCAGCACGTTGTCCTGAACCGACCACGACCAGCCTGGCCTTATATCTTATAATTTCTCCTTTTATATTCTTTTTCTTCACGAAAACCCAATTGTGCTTTAATACCTTTTTATCTTCTGGCTTATCTTCCAAACATCATGTATTTTCATAGAATTTAATTCTTCCTCTATAGCTCGTATTCATTCTTCAGAATTTTCTGATTGTATAGCTTGCGTATATGTCGTTGGATCAGCTGTATCCTCAACCGTTAAATTAACTTCATACTCTTTCACTTTTTCTTTCTTCATTTTCAACCTCTCGGATGTTCTTACTCCTTCTAATAGCTTCTGTTCCCGTATTTCTATCTGTTGCTCATGTCTTCCTTGTATCTCTTTATTGCTCACTCCAGCTTTTCTACCTTTTGACCTGGAACTTCGTTCTGCTTCTCTTGAAATTCCTGCATTAGATTCTTCCTCCTCCTTTGTTTCTTCTCCTTCTTCTAAATCCTGCTCTCTTTCTTGATCAAGATAATCATTGGTCTTCTCCATATACTCATACTGCATTACAACATCATCTTCATTTATTACATTTTCTGGCATAAGCTTTAATACATCTTCAATACTTGATGCATTTTTAAGTAATTGTTTCCCCCAACATACTTTCATTGAACTTCACTGCCCTTGTTTCAATAACTTTTTCTGTCTCCACATCAGACACTCGATATGCCTTTCTACTCCTTGAGTATCCTATAAATATTCCTCTTCTTGCCTTTGGTTGCAATTTTCTTCTTATATTTTTACTAACAAAGTAATATGCCACACATCCAAATACCTTGAGGTATGAGACTGTAGGTATTATTCCAGTCCATTGTTCCATGGGTGTTTTACCTTTTAACCAGCTGCATGCAGGTTTGCATGGTGTTATATTTTTCAAATACGCTGCGGTCGCAATTGTTTCTGCCCAGAAAGTCATCGGTAAACCCGAATCAATCAACATTGCTCTGGCTTTATCTAGCAGTATGCGATTCGTCCTCTCCGCTACTCCATTACTTTGCGGACTATAAGGAACAGTTTTTTTATGTCGAATCCTACATTCCTTAAAAAATTCTTTATAATGATTATTTATAAATTCTCCTCCATTATCTGTCCTCACAGATTTTATCTTCATTCCGGTTCTATTCTCGTATTCCTTTTTGAATTCTACAAAATTCTTCAATTCTTCATCTTTCAACTTTAAGAAATACACAAATATTCTTCTACTGTATGAATCCGCCATCATAAAGAAATACCTTGACCCTCCCAACCATTCCACTTCTATGGGATTACATAAATCCATATGTATTAGTTCCATTACATGTTTCGTTTTTTCAACCTTTACCGACTCAAAAGGTTTTTGGGTCATTTTTACTAACATAGAACCGTCACATATTGGGATCTTTCCAGAAGTTATATTTAATCCTCGAACCATTTTCTTTTTCATTAGTTCATCCATGTATCTTTCATTTAAATGCCCCAATCTTCTGTGCCATAATAATTTCTCTGTAACTGCGTTATTTGCTCCTACGTCGAGACAATATTCCTCCGTTATGCTTTCTTCTGACTTTCCTGTCTTCATCACAAATAAATTATCCTGAACTTTTGCTTGAATGACTAATTCATTATCTCTATTATAAATGTTTGCTCCATCTTCTTGAAAAACAATGGTGTTACCTCGTTTCATCATTGCTATCACTGATAACAAATTCGTTTGCAACTTTGGTATGTATAACACATCCTTTATCTCAATATTTACTTGCTTCCCATCTTCTTGTATTGCTTTCAACTTTATGGACTCTTTTGCTTTGGCATTAATTGTTCTTCCTTCCTCTGCAATCGAAATTCTTGATTCATCCCCTTCTATGTCTTCCAGCCAATCCCGCCTATTAGTCATGTGCGTTGTGCATGCTGAATCTATTTTCTAGATTTCAGATTGACTTCGTTCACCCCCTTCTTTATTGAAATTCATATAGAGAGCATGATGTTTATTCTCGCTTACTATGCTAGAATGTTGTTACTGCTTGTCTCTGTCTCTGATAACATTATTCTTCGTAGCCTTCCCTGAACGTGAATCTTTTCCACTCTGTTTTCTCTCTTCGTTCGTGTTAGCTGCACGATGCCAGCAGTTTCTCGCAATATGTCCAAACTTCCCACATAGAAAACAACCCCTTTTGTTTTCCTGTTTACTTCCTTTTTTCTGCTGCCATTTCTTTACACAATAGGCACTTTCATTTATGTCAATACTATTTTTTTTCAAATTTCTGCTGTTTTCTTCTTCTCGCAAACATTGTCTCACTTCTTCCAGTGATGCTTTCTGTTGTGATCTCAGGATCATAGCCACCGACTCATAATCACTGTGAATTCCTCGAACTACATGAAATACTGTTTCTCTTTCTGACTTCGGGCTACCCAATGCTGCACATCTACTAGTTATATTCTTAGCTCTAATAATATAACTATCTACGCTTTCATTTTGTTCCATCCTTATGTCTTTAATCTCTAACATCACATCAATAATAAGATCTTCTGCTTTACCCTTGTACATTTTCTTCAATTCGTCCCATATACATTTTGCGTAAGTGCATCCAGCAAACATACCAGCGTGTTCATCACTCAAGTTCATTACGATTAATCCAAAGGCCTCATCATTTTTTTCTTCCCAAATCTTCCTTACCTTTTTTTCTTCTTCACTCGTTTCATCTTTAACTTTAGGCTCGACCCCTTCAATAATTTCCTTGAACAATTTTCTGGTCTTCAACACAGCACTCATTTTCATTCGCCATGTCAAATAGTTTTTACCATCTAGTAGATCAATTCTATTCATGGTAAAACCGTACGAATCTGCCATCACGTTGTAGCAATCACTTGACGATGAACTTGACTTTCCCCGTCTTCTTCCACTGACTTTGGTCCTAATTCAAACCAAGTTCTTCCTTGTTTTGTTCCAATGATTTCCACACCTGGTTCTTCACAGCAACCACGGACCTCTGCTACCATTAAATGTTGTGCTTCAAGTAAAATGTGATCATAAACCATGAAGAACGTTTTGAAATCGTAAATAAAACAAACTTTTTAATCAATCTGCTTACAACGTTCCATCCATTACAAGAAAATTTTGTAATAATAATAATAAACTCAGCAATCCACTAAGCAACAATAATGCTACTCACGATCTAACAGTCATAAAACATTTTCTTCACAACAATCATTTATCTTATTTATGAATAAATATATGAATACTATAAATTATTACACTAACACCACATTGCTAGAGACGTTCAGGTGCTCCTCAAGAAGTTACTACTAAAAATCGAGAGTTATGATAATTCCTTGGTAGCTGGAATTTTGGATCACTCTCTAGCCTTTAAGGGTGTCACGGAATTCGAATGCCATCACGATATCCAGTGACGTCATCCACCATTACCGAACTCGTATCTTCCATCGAACGAGA
>JAHWFO010032239.1:328122-341249 GCA_023313115.1 Rhysida immarginata
GTGACGTCATCCACCATTACCGAACTCGTATCTTCCATCGAACGAGAGCAGAAGGTGGATACCGAAACCAAGGACGTCAATGGTGGAATCACTCAGGAAGAACCAATTAGCGAGATCCGCGGGAGATTCGAGGAGACCGACGGGGAGACAACGATCAGGGCATTCGTCGTAATGGAGGGAGCGGTACAAGACTAAAACAGGGCGCTCGGAAAACGGGAGAGGCAGCTGAGCCTAGCAGATCTTTTCAAGCCTTAAGGAGAGAGAGAGAAGCCAATGAGGAAAGGTTTCGAACGCACGAGCCCTCGCCATTACGAAGCCGCCAGCGTGGCAAGACGTCAGCTCGAGCGAGCTAAGTTATGGCAGTTTGGTGAACGCTCCTCATTTGTCGGCCTGGACATTGGAATGCAAGTCATCTGTACTGGTGAGTGCACAATTTCACGTAGGCTGCAATGTATGTTTAATAAAGCAATGTTTCCCGGAGCTCAGTTACAGCGAGCTATGGGGCCAGTCGAGAGTGCAAGGGCTGTGGCCTTTCGGCATTGAAGCCTACCTCGACAGCTACCTGGGTTTTACATTGATAAATAGCAGTGTTTATCGTGATACATGAGTTATGAGTGTGTCCAGTGATTCTTAGCATGGAGGTGTGCGGAAAAATTTATAGTGATTTGGTCCTTGCGTGTGTAATGTTAAATAACAAGTCCATCTTATCTATTAGTCAGCTCTTGAAGATTTAAAATATGCCTGGTGGCGACGGCAGTTTGCCCATTCGTCTAATTTAGGAAGTTTCGTGCCAGTGAGTGCGGTATAGGAGTGGTTTACCCTATAGTGGTATTCAATTAATGTGTGCTAAGTCATCCCACGGAAAATAGTGCTAGAGTGTGTGATGAGGGGCTGAATTTAATCTGTTAAGCTGCTTGTAGTGGACTGTATTTATGTCATATAAATAATATTTGGTTCTTATTGGTTAATCAACTTGAATATTATTAGAGACTTTGGGCCGAATCACTAGCACAGCCCTCGAAAGAGTGACAACACATGATTCCAATCATTAACGCATATGACTTCATGTCTTCCCTCATATGACTGTTGCTTGATCCCTTCCTTGAAGAAACCAGTCATGGATTTGAGGATATTTTTAAGGAAAGTGACGAAATTTTTGCATGGAAAGTGTCACGTTGCTAGGCAACAACAATGGAGGACATAGGTCAATGAAACTAGGAGTGAAGTAGAAAAGAATATCTTAAAAAAGTCTTCCTTGAAAATCTTGAAAATCTTCCTTTGCTAAAAGTTTTGGCGGGGTAAGGAAGTTCTCCACAAGGAATTTTAGAATTTTTATTGAGATATGAAATGTTAATTGAAGATATGAATTGTTAATTGACGATATTATATATGATTTGTCTACCTGATTTATATTGGTTGCGGAAATATTATTCTTCATGATGAATATACTTGTCCCCGTTGTCGGAAAAATGTATTAGACGAAGAACAAGGCCATAAAATGTGACGGATTATGCAATCAATGGTTTCATCGTGTTTGTGCCGATATTTCACCAAGTGATTATGAAAACGATTTTGTAAAGACAAACGTCTGAAGTGGAAGTGCAATCGTGACGACTGTCTTCCTGACGAAAAAGAACCATTGAATCAGCTGTCTTTACAAATATCTCATTTGGCAGGTAAATTAGATGAATTTTCCCAATCGGTAAATAAGTTCCAAAATGTGATGACTGATATTAACTTAATTAATGATCGATTGGATTCCATGCTCACTAAGTTTACTAGCTTAAATTTACTAAGTTTGTGTCCAGGGTAACTGCTATTGAATCTAAATTGGCCTTACTTTCAGATTCGAGTACCGGTCTCGGAAACAGTACCTCTATTGATGAGATTATGTCTGAAATTAATGATCGAGCTAAACGTCAAAGGAACATAATTTTCTACAATGTTCCTGAGTCAACGAGCCCAAATCATGAAGAAAAGAAGAGTTTTGATAAAACAAAACTTAGAAATATATTTAATGCGCTAATGGTTGAATTTGACAATGATTTTGTGACTTGTTTTAGACTTGGTAAATCTTCCTTAAACTCGCCTCGTCCAATTAAGGTGGTCCTGCGTTCTTCGGAGGCTGCCAATGTATTACTACGAAAATTTCCCAGAGATCGCACATCGAGCGAGCGACGTTATTTCACTGAACTCAAAAAGTCATTGCATGATCGTATTGCTTCCGGTGAGACAGACTTAACCATTAAATATATAAATAATGTTCCTAAAATTGTAATGAAACAAAAAAACTAATACAGTCCAACGGGAATTGTAATCTGCACATCTACTACCAAAATGTGAATGGTCTAAGAAGTAAATTAGACTTAATTAAATTAAATTTGTCTCACTGTCAATACGATATTATCACTCTAACAGAAACTAATTTGTCAAATGATATTAATAATTTTGAGTTGGGTTTGTCAGATTACACAATTTACAGAGCCGATAAATCTATACTTACAAGTGATAAAATGAGCGGCGGTGGAGTTTTGATTGCTGTGAAGAATACTCACCGTTCCGATCTCATTTGTTCCTTATATAATAACATCGAATGTTTATTTGTTTCCATTTCCCTTGGATATAATAAATATTTAGTTCTTGGCAACGTATGTTTGCCTCCTGGTTTACCCTCTATAAGATACGAGGTGCATTCAAGTTCTAAAGCCTCCGATTTTTTTTCTAATTAACTACTCACCCGAAATCGATGAAACTGGCGTTACTTCTCGACGTAATCGCCCTGCAGACGTACACATTTTTCACAACGCTGACGCCATGATTCCATGGCAGCGGCGAAGGCTTCTTTAGGAGTCTGTTTTGACCACTGGAAAATCGCTGAGGCAATAGCAGCACGGCTGGTGAATGTGCGGCCACGGAGAGTGTCTTTCATTGTTGGAAAAAGCCAAAAGTCACTAGGAGCCAGATCAGGTGAGTAGGGAGCATGAGGAATCACTTGAAAGTTGTTATCACGAAGAAACTGTTGCGTAACATTAGCTCGATGTGCGGGTGCGTTGTCTTGGTGAAACAGCACACGCGCAGCCCTTCCCGGATGTTTTTGTTGCAGTGCAGGAAGGAATTTGTTCTTCAAAACATTTTCGTAGGATGCACCTGTTACCGTGGTGCCCTTTGGAACGCAATGGGTAAGGATTACGCCCTGGCTGTCCCAGAACATGGACACCATCATTTTTTCAGCACTGGCAGTTACCCGAAATTTTTTTGGTGGCGGTGAATCTGTGTGCTTCCATTGAGCTGACTGGTGCTTTGTTTCTGGATTGAAAAATGGTATCCACGTCTCATCCATTGTCACAACCGACGAAAAGAAAGTCCCATTCATGCTGTCGTTGCTCATCAACATTGCTTGGCAACATGCCACACGGGCAGCCTTGTGGTCGTCCGTCAGCATTCGTGGCACCCACCTGGATGACACTTTTCGCATTTTCAGGTCGTCATGCAGGATTGTGTGCACAGAACCCACACAAATGCCAACTGTGGAGGCGATCTGTTCAACAGTCATTCGGCGATCCCCCAAAACAATTCTCTCCACTTTCTCGATCATGTCGTCAGACCGGCTTGTGCGAGCCCGAGGTTGTTTCGGTTTGTTGTCACACGATGTTCTGCCTTCATTAAACTGTCGCACCCAAGAACGCACTTTCGACACATCCATAACTCCATCACCACATGTCTCCTTCAACTGTCGATGAATTTCAATTGGTTTCACACCACGCAAATTCAGAAAACGAATGATTGCACGCTGTTCAAGTAAGGAAAACGTCGCCATTTTAAGTATCTAAAACAGTTCTCATTCTCGCCGCTGGCGGTAAAATTCCATCTGCCATACGGTGCTGCCATCTCTGGGATGTATTGACAATGAACGCGGCCTCATTTTAAAACAATGCGCATGTTTCTATCTCTTTCCAATCCGGAGAAAAAAAATCGGAGGCCTTAGAACTTGAATGCACCTCGTATAATGAATTCTCATTATGTGTTGATCATGTTATGTCTAATTTTAAAATGGATATGAATCTTATAATTGTCGGTGACTTTAATTTACCTAATATTGATTGAAATCAATTAGATACCTTTTCACCATCTCCAGCATCGTCTCCTACATTAAATATGATTTCTCATTATAATCTGAGTCAGCTTAATCAAATAGTAAATAAACGTGGAGTTATTCTTGATCTTATTTTATCTTCTAATAATAAAGTTGTTGTCTTCGAGGATTTTGATCCTATTGTTGCTATAGATGTACACCATCCTGCCCTTTGTTTTTTGTTTCCTGTAAGAATTGAAAGTAAATATGGGATTTCCCGTACTTATACGGATTATCGAAACTGTAACTTAGATCAGAATTTTTTAGAACTCACAGCGATTGAGTGGAATAGCTGGGACTGGAGCCAAGATATTAATGATTCATTTTCTACGTTTTCTAGTACTCTTAGTAATATTATTCTGAAATACACTCCATCAAGGATCACTAGAAGTGATAAATTTCCTCCTTGGTTCCCCCCTTCACTTAGAAAGCTTAGTATAGAGAAAAAGATTATTCACAAACAATTTAAGCGTTCATTGAAATTAGCAGATTATCTTAAATTTGTTTCCATTCGTAGACGTTGTCGCGAGTCTTCCAGGTTATATTTTAAGGAGTACATAACTCGGATTCAAGACTCTTTGTCTATTAATCCAAAATCCTTTTGGAGTTTTCTTATTAATTATCGCCGTAGTTCAACAACTTTAAATGTCTTGAAATATAATGATCGTTCTGTTGATGATCCTAAATTAATGGCTGATTTATTTGCACAATTTTTTTCTTCGGTGTTCAATGTTGATTCAACATCTGAGGAACATATATCGGATCCTCAAAATTTTAATAGTAATGCTAATTTAAATCATGAATCTATTCAAGATATTACTTCCTTTTCATTATCTTCTTGTTTGGTGACTTTTGAGGAAGTATATAATGCTCTTAATAATTTAAATCAGTTTAAAGGGTGTGGGCCGGACGGAATACCACCCAAAGTTTTAAAATCCTGTGCCACTTTATTATATTATCCTTTAGCAAAATTAATTAATCTATCCTTTTATTATGGGTTTACCCTGAGGTTTTGAAAATGAGTTATGTCATCCCTATTCATAAATCGAATCCTTAACTGACGTTAATAATTATCGTCCCATAGTAATTCAGAATGCTCTGGCCAAGGTTATTGAAAAGATATTGTTGAATAATATCAACAATTATTTAACCAGATTCATATCTTGCGATCAACATGGATTTATGGCTGGTCGTAATACTGTTACAAATTTGGAGACTCTTGAACAGGATATATTATTGGCCTTTAAGCGTCATCAACAGATACATGTTATTTACTTACACTTTACAAAGGCATTTGATAAAGTCGATCATGTTCTACTTCTGAGTAAGTTGAAATTTTGTGGCATTACTGGTTCCTTACTTGCTTGGTTCGAATCTTATCTTGAGCAGCGTCAATTGACAGTAAGATTTGCATCTTCATATTCCTCTTCCTTTATTGCTCGCACAGGTGTCCCTCAAGGCTCACATCTTGGTCCAATTTTATTAAATCTATTTATTAATGATTTAGTTAATTTGGTTGGTGTACGCCTGTTGCTTTTTGCAGATGATGTGAAACTCTATTTTCCAATTTCCTCATTACAGGACTGTGAATTGCTGCAAAACAATTTGCAGATAGTTTATAACTGGTGTAACTTGAATCGAATGATCTTAAATCCTAATAAATGTAAATGTATGTCTTATTATAAATCTCACACTTATATTAAGTTTGATTATTGTATACTGGATAACAAATTAACTCGTTGTGATTGGTGTTAATTTTACTAATTCATTGAGTTTTGACGTTCATATTAGTCGTATTACCAGGAAGGCAAATAAAATTCTTGGCTTGTTACTACGTTCTTTTAAATTTTTTGATCGGCCTTCTACCTTCATTCTTCTTTATTGTACATATGTTAGGCCAATTCTTGAATATGCTTCTATTGTTTGGAACCCTTATCATCAAGGCTTAATTATTGAATTACAAGCAGTTCAGAATCGATTTATACGTTTTTTAAATTATCATTTTGGTTTTGGTTTACCTAGAATGTCTTCAAATAATATGAGTTCTTTTTTGAGTCGTATTCCTTTACTTCAGAGAAGAACGATGCATGATGGCATTTTTTTTTAAAATTGGTGAATAGCTTAATCGATTCTCCCATTTTACTGAGTCATATTAATATTAAGATTCCCAGTGTTACATGTAGTATCGATATATTTTTTATCCCTCGTTGTACTACGAATTACGAGTATAATTCTACCATTATCCGTATTCAAAGACTGGGTAATTTTATATCTAATTATATTGATCTTTTTAATTGTAATGTCTCTGATATAAGGAATTTTCTTTTATCCTTTGATGGTATTTTTTAAATATTCTGTGTTTTTTCTTTTTTTAATAGTTTTGATTTTTCTTTCTCCTTCAATAATTTATTATTTTTTTTTAAATATTTTTTCTGTTATGTAATTATATTATGTTTTCTTTTTTCCTGTTTTATTTGTATATATGGGATTTCCCGTTGGAATCTAGTAAATAAAAAAATAAATAAAATCTTTGTTTAGTGTTGCCTACACAAATAAAGCTTATTTAACAAAAAATTTTTGCCTTAAATAAATTATTAAATAGTTAAATATATTTTATCATTTTACATTTCTTAAATATTCATGTTAGGTTAATTAAGGGTATTAATAGTTCATAAGCTTAATAAAATAAACGGGAAAATTTTTTAAATAATGCTTCATATCAATTTATTTATTTAATTTTATTTTATTTATTTAATTTTATTTTATTTATTTAATTTAATTTTATTTATTTATTTTAATTTATTGATTGTAATCCAATATTTTTGTATAAAATAGTAATAATTTTTAATAGCATAAATGTTAGAACGCGCATATAATTTAAAAATATATATGCATGTTTATAAAATAATAAAGGCATACATAATAAATTTCGCCACAGCAGTTTTTCTTCCCTCCCCCCGCCTCTATTCGTTTGAACTCCTCCTGTATGGAGCCCATTTCAAAATGAACGTTTTTAATAAGTTTTTAATACGACGGTATCTCGCGACAAGATATAATGATACCTTTCATTTAAAGGCATTCTATAACTTGTTCGTTTTTCGCGCTGAAGTAAAAACAATGCAATGGCATGACATTTTTACTACGAAGCGATGAAATGGCTGCCATACTGTTTCACTAGATCAGCGAGGTGGAGTAGAGAATTCGCTCCTCAAGTGGCCAAAAATGGTCACTTGAAATTTGGAGTGGCAAACTCTCTGTACACTCCAGTATAACAAGTTAATGATGACATGAGGGCAGATCTTCCCTTGAATGAGGTCGCTGGAGTAGGAAACCTTACTCGACTCGACTCTTACAGCGCCTAGTGATTCGGCCCTTTATTTAAATAAATATTTGGTGTACTATTGTATGAACTACACGTTTAAGACTTTCTTATTAATGTGAACGGTATTATGTGTTCGTAGATATATCGAACTTCTAAGACATTCTTATAAAGAGGAGAGACAATATAGTTTGGAATCTTATAACCTGTGTATCATTCGCATCTATTTATATATAGTGCAGTAATGTAAGTTAATACCGATTAGCTTTTTAATTAGCTTTTGGGTATTCCTCCAGTGGAGTCGATTTTTCTGATTTGCAACTACCCATTCTATTTATTTAATTAATGTTCATTTGCATATGTACATGATGGTTTATCATAAGTGATGATTGACGTTTGAGTATTGGATTTAGCATTAGGTGTGTTGTAGCGTTAAGAAATCTTATTACACATTTATTGTCATTTATTATTGATTGCCTTTAATGTATGTAAATCATAGGTGCAAGCTAAATTACTACATTGGGTTATGTTAAGCATTCTTGAATTCAAACAAGGTTCCAAGTTGGACCCTTGATATTTGATGTTTCTTGGTTTTAAGTTCTTTATAATAAACGTTATCAATTATTCATTTACGACTTCTGTTAACGTGTACTTAATTTCCACTGCGCATTACTCCTTGCTCATTTTTGCACGTTACAGAGGCGGTACGTGGTCGCAGGAGCTGGTTAGACCACAGGGTCGAAAAAAAAAATTTTTTTGTTCGGTTTCCCCCCATTGTGCTCCGATTTACTTATTCAATGAGGGAGTTTTAAGTGAAGTACTCAGATTCTTCGCCATATCCTGCTTTGCTTTAGATGTTGGTGCTCAAGTGGTGAATTGGTTTGCTTATGTGTAATTGCCTCTAGTGCGACTTTATACCGAGTGCTTCACGCTGTAGTGTTATTGATGTATTCAGCAATTGAGGCGCTACGACATTTAGTGTTTGTGTGGTGGTAGTGCTTCATACGAGAAAAAAATAAATTCATTTCTTGCTGATTTGACGACAAACAAAGTGTTTTTCCGAAAGTTTTTTAAGTGGTGCTGTGCTTTGTGTTCTCTTGCAACAAAGTGGTTAGTGAGGTAGTATAAAACAAGAGTGGCCATATTTCTCGCAGTGGATGCGTTGAATTATAATTGTGCAGAGTGTTAAACAATTCTGGTCTCCTAAAAGTGTGTTGTGGTGTGATTCAGTGCTCCATCATATCTTTACATTGTGAAATAAGGTGTATACTCCGAAAATTAGTGCGGTGGTGTGTTTGATGCAACAAGGGAAACAGTGCGACGATATTAATCAAGTTTCCCAAACAACTATTGGTCCGGTCGACGAGAAACTAAGAGCCTACAGTTATGAGGCCCAGTAAAGCAGAATCCGCGCGCGTTGCGGAACTAGAAAAAACGGCATACCGAAATATGGATATCGATAGCTTCAATGTCTATTTCCGAAAGTTGGCAGACCCAATAGCTTCCTTGTCTGAAAAGGACAAAACGACAGTGTATCTAAACGCCTTCTCACAAACTTTGAGGGAATGTGTAGAAGAAAGCGGTCCAATCAGTCTGGAAGAGGCCATGGAGATCGCAGCATCAGTGTTACGACCAGAGGGAGACGAATCGTCAGTTCAATTGGCCAAGAAAACCGTCTCTAATGGCGCAAGTCATCCAAACTGTGTTCCGGTGTTGGCAGTTACCCCTGCGGAACAAAATTCCCAATACTCCCAAGGAGGTAAGATGAAGGAGAAAAACAAGAGACCTAAGAAAAAAGGAAGGAGCAAAGGTATGACTAATAAAAGTAAGACTTTTATGGTGGAACCGGCAATAATTTTGGTGCCAGAAACCAAAGATGGCAATTCAGACTCACGCTATGATGATAGTTTTAAACCAGAGACGACTGTAAGTCAAGAGACATCGGGTTCGGAAGTCTTTTACAGTGGGACTGTGGCAGCCCAAAATTGTAAGGAGCTGCGTTACAAGCACATTTTCAGCGAGGCAGAACAAGCCTCCATTGAACATATTTTAAAATACGGTGAAAAAGCCGAAATGATCACACTCGAGACTCTTATGGTGTTATTAAGAGAGGCACTTATAAATAAAGAACTCTTTATCGCATGTCCAACGGAAATAGTTCAACAATGGTTAGAAGACATCTCTCCTAATCCGATGCAAGAAAATAATGATAGTATAATGGTAGAAAAGGTGAAGGACATCACATTATCCTTACGGAACATAGAAGCGGCACTAGTCCAAGGGCTAGTATCTCTCCAAGGGTTAATCGTATATAATGAACCAATACGCCACATAGGTGAATATGTGACTGCGGAAGGGTCAATTTGGTCTGTTATTAAAGAGAAGCAGATGAACAAGGATGTCTCGACAGTAACAGAAAACGTTCCAAAGAAGGAAGATGGAACCGCTTCAGAGACGCCAGGTATCAGGAAGCGACCTTTTCCTAGCATAAATGGAAAATGGCCGCGAGTAGACGCAAACAAGAGTTCTGGTACCTCCATCAGCTCAACGGACCTACAGAAGGCTCTATTAGGAACTTTGGGACGAATAGAGGAGACACTAAAAAGGTTTTCCTCAGTATAAGAGATACGGCGGAGATATAAGCAGAGGAAAAAGAGACGACTTCTAGAAACGAAAGTGTCTCAACAGGATTCGGCCAGGTTACGTGATAATCGCTGGCGGTATGACAGGCAGCATCTTCTCAGGAACAAAAATCGACAAATGGGATGCAGGAGAGGTAATCACTGCCAAAACAAGAAACGAAATGCCGGAAAAAAGAACCAAGTTAGGGTTGGTTCATCGAAAAAAGAACAAAACAATAAGAAACCCGAACAAGGAGGCTTCGAAGCCAAGTCCAGAGGCAACGTAGTTTCGACAATGGGCCCCCACTACTGGAATCAACCTGGCGGCATCGGGAACTCGCAGGAAGATCTGCGGTTGGAGGTGGCGAGCGTGTCACGGAATTCGAATGTCATCACGAATTCCGGTGACGTCATCCACCATTACCGAACTCGTATCTTCCATCGAACGAGAGCGGAAGGTGGATACTGAAACCAAGGACGTCAACGGTGGCATCACGCAGGAAGAGCCAATCAGCGAGAGCCGCGTGAAATTCGAGGAGACTGACGGGGAGAAGCGCTCACAGCATTCGTCGTAAAGGAGGGAGCGGTACAGGACTAAAACAGGGCGCTCGGAAGACGGGAGAGGCAGCTAGGCCTAGCAGATCTCTTCAAGCCATAAGGAGAGAGAGAGAAGCTAACGAGGAAAGGTTTCGGATACGGCCAGCGTCCCGGTCTTCAACGGTGGAGAGCGAGGCGACAGCGACGTCGAACGCACGAGCCCTCGCCATTACGAAGCCGCCTGCGTGGCAAGACGTCAGCTCGAGCGAAAGCAAGCTAAGTTACGGCAGTTTGGTGAACGCTCCTCGTTTGTCGGCCTGGACATTGGAATGCAAGTCATCTGTGCTGCTGAGTGCACAATTTCACGTAGGCCATAATGTATGTTTGATAAAGCAATGTTTCCCGGAGCTCGGTTACAGCGTGCTACGGGGCCAGTCGAGAGTGCAGGGCTGTGCCCTTTCGGCATTGAAGCCTACCTCGACAGATACCTGGGTTTTACATTGATAAATAGCAGTATTTATCGTAATACGTGAGTTGCGAGTGTGTCCGGTGATTCTTAGCACGGAGGTGTGCGGAAGAATTTATAATGAATTGGTCCTTGCGTGTGTAATGTTAAATACCAAGTCCATCATATCCCACTCGCCAGCTCTGGAAGATTTAAAATATGCCTGGTGGCGACGGCAGTTTGCCCGTCCGTCTAATTTAGGAAGTTTCGTGCCAGTGAGTGCGGTATAGGAGTGGTTTACCCTGTAGTGGTATTCAATTAATGTGTGCTAAATCATCCCATGGAAAGTAGTGCTAGAGTGTGTGATGAGGGGCTGAATTTAATCTGTTAAGCTGCTTATAGTGGCTATATTTATGTCATATAAATAATATTTGGTTCTTATTGGTTAATGAATTTGAATATTATTAGAGACTTTATCTGGACTGGTCGTTAAATAAGTATTTGGTGTACTATTGTATGAACTACACGTTTAAGACTTTCCTATTAATGTGAACAGTATTGTGTGTTTGTAGATATATCGAACTTCTAAGACATTCTTATAAAGAGGAGAGACAATATAGTTTGGAATCTTATAACCTGTGTATGATTCGCATCTATTTATATATAGTACAGTAATGTAAGTTAATAGCGATTAGCTTTTTAATTAGCTTTTGGGTATTCCTTCATTGGAGTCTATTTTTGTGATTTGCAATTACCCATTCTATTTATTTAATTAATGTTCATTTGCATATGTACATGATGGTTTATCATAAGTGATGATTGACGTTTGAGTATTGGATTTAGCATTGGGTGTGTTGTAGCGTTAAGAAATCTTATTACACATTTATTGTCATTTATTATTGATTGCCTTTAATGTATGTAAATCATAGGTGCAAGCTAAATTACTATATTGGGTTATGTTAAGCATTCTTGAATTTAAACAAGGTTCCAAGTTGGACCCTTGATATTTGATGTTTCTTGGTTTTAAGTTCTTTAAATAAACGTTATCAATTATTCATTTACGCCTTCTGTTAACGTATACTTAATTTCCACTGCGCATTACTCCTTGTTCTTTTTTGCACGTTACAAGGGGTCACTTACGGTTTTGTAGACCCCGACATGTCCTAGAAGTGGAAGTCAACTTCGACGATATCAACAAGGGCGTCTTCCCGGACTTCTGGAACTCCTAACCCGTAGATTTGTCAAAACTACATCAACTACATCAATCCACAATCTTATCTCTCGTCCTACTAAATAAGAAACCTATCCTCAGGATGACTCAAGAGGACCATCAGGCTTCTCCTCTATCTCAGTGTAATCCCCCAGCGATAGGGTTTATCATTGTTAGTATTACAGCTCAACAATGATGCTTCCTCATTTCATCCGCCATTTTGTAGGCAGCTAAAGTCTCCAATAGATTTCTTATTTCCCGAGATTTCGTGATTAGACAGTGAGGGACATTTCCCTTTTATATTAAGACACTGCCCCAAATAAATTGAGGTCAGGAAGGAAAAATGAAATTACGACTATGATATTTTATGGTTGCATAGAATTAATGCGAAAACCAAAAATTATGATAAAGTTTCA
Source organism: Rhysida immarginata (assembly GCA_023313115.1). Classification (NCBI taxonomy): domain Eukaryota; kingdom Metazoa; phylum Arthropoda; class Chilopoda; order Scolopendromorpha; family Scolopendridae; genus Rhysida; species Rhysida immarginata. Next base: position 340,803 of record JAHWFO010032239.1, read on the forward strand.
GTATTTGTTTGTACGCTCGTTGTTTTGCCTTCCGGAACCAAAATAAATAGAGGGTCAGGGCTAGTGGCGTTTTGACTTGGCGGAACCAAAATAAATAAGACATCTGTTGACATTATATTTTTGCTGGAACCAGTTGTTATATTTTTCCGTGGGAATGAGACTTTTTCCCGCAGAAAAAAGTATCCAAAACGTAGACTCAGGTAATAAATAGCCTTCACACAAAATTTCAACTAAATCCCTTTGGTAGTTTAGGCGCCAACCACTAATATATACGAGGGGCGATTGATAAATAAGGTCTCCATGGCTGTAACTTTTTTATTTGTTAACCAATTTTCAAAATTCTCTTTGCATCTTATATTCAAAATGCACTATGTCCTCTATGTAATGCACTATTCACTTTCCGACATAGTCCCCATTCCTTTCCAAGCATTGTGCCAACGCATGACT
>JAHWFO010032239.1:347662-388763 GCA_023313115.1 Rhysida immarginata
CCCCCCCCCCCCCCGGCTGCTTTGACCATCATACAGCAGTCGTTAATCCAGGTCCATCCAGAGACCCAACTCGTCGGCCTCATGCCATACAGGCTCTGGATGGACGTATTGGATTCTAAATTAATCAATTAAATAAAAAAAAACTCCTTTTAAAAAAAGAAGGAATACATTGTTGCTTTTGTTCATCTTTTAAGCATTATTGACATCGGCGCGCGCACGTGAAATCGCTTTGTTTACGCACGATTGCTCAAGTGCATAAGCTTATTAAGTAGCGGAAATATGGAGCTACTTATTGGTTTTATTTTATACACGATTTGAATCACCCTTCCTCGTTTCTACTTTTTTTGAGGTAGAAGGTTGAAATTCGGAATGTAACTTACTATGGGCATGTGCACCTTCACTATTTAGTTTGGTTTTGATTAGCCCACTAAGGTCGGAGTTTTGGGGATGAAAATTAGAGGGGACCAAAAAGTCTAGGTGTATTTATGCATATAAAGGAGTGAAATTCGGTATGCAGGCAGATTCCTATAAGCAAGTTATCCATTCTCTAAAGATTTTTTTTCCCGAGGTATCCATGCCTTCCCGACTCGGTGGCGGAAATGCATCGAAAAGATGGGGACTACGTTGAAAATTAGTGTACCAATTCTGTCTGTAATAAAGGAGCTGTAAAAAAATATTTCCGATTTTCATTTGACTGACCCTCGTAAGTAGAATAAGAATGGAGCTACTGATTGGTTTTATAATGTCAGTCCGTCCCCTTCATAATTTCTACATTTTTTTGAAGTAGAAGGTTGAAATTCGGAATGTAACTTACTATGAGCATGTCCATCTGCATTATTTTGTTTGGTTTTGATTGGAATTACGGGGGTGGGATTCAGAGAGGGCAACATATCTGTGTGCTATTTAGGTACGTAAAGGCGTGAAATTCGGTATCCAGATTCCTCTAGGTAAGATCTCAGTACTATAAAGTTTAGGCCCAATTATTCCTAGGAGGTCGGATTTGCGGGGGTGGCAGTAACTTTGTCCTTAGAACTATGGCAACATATGGCATGTTATATACAGTAGCGCTCAAAAAATAGTACACTTTCATGTTTATTGCTATAATACTTTCAAAAATTAAGAACATATAACTAAACTTTGTATACATATTATCTATATAAATATACAATTGAAAAACTAGAAATAGGGTCAATGTTATTTGTATTTGCGAGGACACCATTAAACTGCCAAAATACAAAAATCATAAAATAGTACACACGCAAAAAAAAATCCCAAAAATGAAGTAAATACAATGAAAAAAAAAAGAGTTAGCAGATCAATATTTTGTTGCAAAACCTTTTGCATCAATAACAGCTTTGTAGCGGGCTGGCATTGAATCAATTAGTTTAGTGATTTTGGCCATTGGAATTTTTTCCCATTCTTTTCATAAAATTTCAAATTTTTCCAGTGAATTTCGTGCTTTCTGTGACTTGCAGCTGCGGTCTAATTCTTCCCGCATAAGCTCAATAGGATTTCGTACCTTCTTTGGCTTTAACCAGTCTTTGACCACACAAGCAGTATGTTTGGAATCATTGTCTTGCTGATAAATCCATCCACGAGGCATATTTGCTTTGGCAAAAGGAAGCATATGTTGCTCTAAGATATTCTTATATACTAGTGTATTTTGTCCATTATTCCATCGATCTTTATCAGCGGGCCTACCCCTTTATGACTGAAACAACCCCATACCATAGTGGATCCTCCACCATGTTTAACGGTTGGTAATTGGTATTTTGGATCAAATCTATGGTTTGCTGGACGGCGTACGTACTGGATACCATCAGATCCGAATAGTAAAAATTTCGATTCATCACTAAAAAGCACTTTATTCCATTTTTTGGATGTCCACTTCAAATGATCTTTGGCAAATTTGAGGTGGGCTATCCGGTTCTTCTTGGAGATCAAAGGTTTTTTCACGGGACATCGCCAAACAAATCTGCATCCCTCAGACATCTTTTCGTGGTACTCACACAAACGTTAACATTACGGAAGGTTGCCATTTCGTTATTAAGGTCAACTGCAGTTTTCTTCGGGTCAGCCTTAGACAGCCGTATCAAGACTTTATCTTCTCGTGGAGTTGTTGATTTTGGTCGGCCGACCCTGGCTTACGAGTTACATATCCTTGCGTGCAAAAACGCTGAAAAATTCTTGCCACCGTGGACTTTGGAACTTGAAATTGCTCCTAAACTGAGGTGTACGAGTTGCCATTGTTGATTGCATCTATAATGTGCTTTTTTATTGAAGATAGCAGATGAACTCGAAGCGACATGTTAAATATTGTCAGCAACAGCAAAATGTCAACATCAATATAGAGAATATGAGAAAAATCTACATAAAACTCAGTGTGTACTATTTTATGAACTCAATAATGGATGAGTCTTCAAATACTAATTAACTCTAAAGAGTTTGAATTTCTTTCAATATTCAAATGTTTATGTAGTCTATATATTATTACAAATTCTTTAATTAAAATTCAATACTTTAGAAGTTATAATGATAAAACATAAAGTGTACTATTTTTTGAGCGCTACTGTATCATACGTTCAGAAATGATGAAAAAGAAAGAAGATACGAGGTTTTTTACATTTTATACATATTACGTTAAAAAGTGCAGATTTAAAGGGGTAAAAATAGATGACGGTAGTATCCGCCACTTGCCTTCCCCTACTCGGGGGGAGGGGGGGTTAAATTCTTTTTAATAATGTACTTCTGCTTCACTGCTAAAGCTCCTCCTTGGAATGTTTACAAGATTTTATTTTAATTTATTAGGAGCTTGGTCTGTACGTTTATCCGGCCGTCCGCCTTTTGCACGATAACTTGAATACCGATTAACTTTTTCAAATTCTGTTTTCAGAAATATGACCATCAAGGTCTTAGCTCGGCCGTATCAATTTTTCAGAATTTTTCGTGGACCCTTTCAAGTCAAATTCTCGTGCTAAAACAGTGAGTGCAAAGAATACAAAGATAATGGCATGTCATATAACAATCGATTTGTCAAGAAGGAATACATTGTTACTTTCTGTACATCTTTTAAGCATTATTGACATCGGCGCACGCACGTGAAATCGCTTTGTCGACGCACGTTTGTTCAAGTGCTCATAATCTATTATTTTAAATAGCGGAAGAATGGAGCTATTTATTGGTTTTATAACGGCAGTCCGCCCCCTTTCATAATTTTTACATTTTTTGAGTTAGAAGGTTGGAATTCGGAAGATATCTTATTATTCTGCACTATTTAGGTTGGTTTTGATTGGTACACTGGGGTCGGAATTACGGGGGTGGGATTCAGAGAGGGCAACATACCTATGTGCTATTTAGGTGCGTAAAGGCGTGAAATTCAGTATCCAGATTCCTATAGCAAGATCCACATTAATATGAAGTTTAGGCCTAATTGTTCAGGTGGGGTCGGATTTGCAGAGGTGGCATTCACTTGGTGCTTAGAACTATGGCAACATATGGCATGTGATATATCATACGTTCGGAAATGACGAGAAATGAAAGAAAATACGACGTTTTTTTACATTTTCTGCATATTATGTACGAGAATATCAATTTATGATTAAAATACTTGGGGAGAGGTAAAAAGTTCAGATAAAGGGGTAAAAATAGATGACCGCAGGATCTGCTACTTACCTTACTTATTGGGGGGGGGGGGGTAATTTCTTTTTAATAAATGTATAAATGTATGTCTGCTTCACTGCTAAAGCTCCTCCTTAGAATGTTTACAAGATTTTTTTAGAAGCTTTAGCATAAAAGCTACTTATAAGAATGCGCCCTTGGTCTGTCTGTACGTTTATTCGGCCGTCCGCCGTTTGCACGATATTTTGAAAATGAATTAACTTTTTCAAAAATTCTGTTTTCAGAAATATGACCATCGGCCGTATCAACTTTTCAGAATTTTTCGTGGACCCCTTCAAGTCTTATTCACGTGCTAAAACAGTTTGTGTAAAGAAATACAAAGACAATGGCATGTCATATAACAATCCATTTGTCCAGAAGGAATACATTGTTACTTTCTGTTGATCTTTTAAGCATTACTGACATCGGCGCGCGCACGTGAAATCGTTTTATCGACGCACGATTGCTCAAGTGCTTATTAAGTAGCGGAAGAATGGAGCTACTTATTGGTTTTATAAAGTCAGTCCGTCCTCTTCATAATTTCTACATTTTTTTAAGATAAAAGGTTGAAATTCGGGATGTAGCTTACTATGGGCATGCCCATCTGCACTGTTTCGTTTGGGTTTGATTGGTAAAATGGGGTCGGAATTACGGGGGTGGGATCCAGGGAGGTCAACATATCTGTGTGCTATTTATGTACGTAATGGCGTAAAATTCAGTATCCAGATTCCTCTAGGTAATATCTACAGTACTATGAAGTTTCGGCCCAATTTTTACAGGGGGGTCGTATTTGCGGGGGTGGCAGTCACTTGGTCCTTAGAAATATGGCAACATATGACATGTTATATATCATACGTTCGGAAATGATGAAAAAGTAAAGTAGATACGACGTTTTTTACATTTTATATATCAGGTTGTTGCAAAACTTTTTTCCGGATTTTTATTCCAACACAAAAACGATTGAACTTGAATGACAGATTCAGCTCATGCAGTTGCCGGGCAATGGTTGAAAAGTGAAAATTGAACTGTTTTGCGAGTTCCCTCGTTGTTACATTGTGATCTTCATCAATTGCTTGGCGTAGATCACCATCCGAAATCATGATTGGTCGACCAGAGATGTGCATCTTGAAGAGTGCTTTCTCCGCGTCTGAAGCGGCGATACCATTCTTCTATTGTACGTAAACTAACAGTGCCATCACCTAAACGTTGGCAAATGTTTCGGTGACATTGCGCAGCACTGATCTTTCCAAAATACTCGTAGAAGATTATTGCTCGAATATGCTTGCGTGTAAGATCCATTTCAGACCGTTGATGGCACTCAGAGATGTATAGTCAGAAAGTTGATTCTTGGATGTAATATAGCAAAGATATTCAGGAATCGAATGCAAATTTTTTTTGAAAGAATATGAACACCCCCTTCGGAAAATGAGCCCTTCTTGGGCACGGGTTCTAGAACCGGAAGAAATTTTTGCAACAACCTGATATTTTATGTTCGAGAAAATCAATTTTTTTGACTAAAAAACTTGGGGAGAGATAAAAAAAGTGCAGATAAAGGGTAAAAATAGATGACCGCAGGATCTGCCACTGGCCTTCCCCTACTCGCTTTTTACCGGGGGGTTTGTTTTTTTAATAAATGTATAAATGTATTTCTGCTTCACTGCTAAAGCTCTTCTTTGGAATGTTTACAAGATTTTATTATTGCTGACATCATTGCATTAAATATACATTTAAGTTATTTATTTTAATAATTTTCTGTTGAAATTCTACTGCCAAAGAAGTCTCTACAATTCCATGAGAGCTAAAAAATTATTTTTAGTTTTTTTTAATGTTCAAAATTATTTTCTTATAAATAATAATATTTGTGAGTTCATCAACTTTCTGATGGTTTGGAGTGGAGAAATTCTCGATCTGCGGGCCAGGTTCCCGTCTCCCATTGGACTTTCAACCGTGACAACTTTGTTGTCTTTAAGACACCTTGAGACCGCTTAGCTGTCCGTGGTGTCTGCGATAGCCCAATTGGTAGAGGCATCGGCCATGATAGTCGAGGTTCTAGGTTCGAATCCGGGTCGCAGAATTTTTCCTTCTATTTTTCAATTGAAAAATCATTATTTTCTTATACTTTACTGAATGGCTACCAGGCATAGGTGCACGATGATAAATGTGGATTTTTACAGGCAATTCTTTAACTGGCGGCTAGGGACACGGCAGAACATGACGTCATGGCGAAAAATGGAAGGGAGAGTGCAGTTTTTCAGAAGTTTTTCTATCAGTTTTTCTGCAGAAAAGACTTTCGCACAGGCCTTTTACTATCTGGCAGGCCGTGTTTAAATTTAACAAACTTTTACCACTCTCGGCGCTTCGCGCCTCACGTCGGCCCTGCGGGCCTCATTCAATGAGGCTCATTGGTCACTGTTTTCCGTTACTCGAACGCCTTCGGCGTTCTGTCTACGACGTCCCCCTCCGGGGGTAAATAATTGATATATACCCCAACCTATTTGGTTACAGGGGGCAGTTGGTTTCCCCTCGGCCGGTTACAGGAACTTGCCATGAAGTCATGTTCTACCGTGTCGCTAGCCGCTTCTATTCTTTAGACATGTGCCTGTGTTATCGCTGGCGTGCACTTGATCCCAATTCCCTTGATTTAGCATTGAGTTTTCTCCTCTGGTATATGTCTATCTCTATGTTTAGAAGGTGGTGGTTATGCCAACACCACCTCTACTTAAAGCCTCAGCGCGAAATCGTCGTACATGGTTACATTACCTCAACACCTCCTACAGAGAAGGCCTGCAGACAAAAGTTGTATACATTGTTACATTATCATCAAGCAGCTATTGTTAATCGTATTTCTACAAATAATAAGCTCTAAATTTGGTCGCTTGATGATGATGTAACAAAGTATACACCTTTTGTCCGCAGGCCTTCTCTTTAGGAGGTGTTGCATCACCCACGGTAGGGTATTATTACTCATATTTCTACGAATATTAAGCCCGAAATTGTCCCTACCGCGAGGCTAACGAGAAAGACAGGCTCCGGCACTGAAAATTCATTAGACCAAGATAAGTTGCGTCACATAAGTCTAGGACCACCCATATTTTACCTTGTCTGCAAGAAACAAAATAAAATAATTAAAACATTGTCACTGCATCAGATTCTCACAACTATTATTTATTGTTTCCAAAGAAAATAATGAAAAACAAACAACAACAAGAATGAGAATTTATAAAAATAGAAATTAAGCTGTCCCATAAGTATAGGACCAGCATCACTTAATGTCCAATAAATCATCCCTTTTTTCAATATTTTCGAAAATTTGGTTTGGCATAGTTGTGACCAGGTTTTGCAGACAATCTGAATTAATTTCTTCCCAGGCATTCAACACAGTATACTTTAATTCTTCTATATTGCGGTACTGTTTACCATCTGCGTAAACAGATCTGGCTAAAGCGTCCCATACATTTTCTACTGGATTGATATCTGGAGATAGGGCAGGCCAGTCCATAATTTGCACCCAATTTGCTAAAAACCACTCATATGTGCTTTTGCACGGTGAACTGGGGCATTATCTTGCTGGAAATCCATCTGGTCCCTCCAATCTTCTCCCCAAACGGTAAAAGATGAATATCAAGCAGATCTTGATAATCTGAAGTCTTCGTTATTCCACTAACAATAGCTAAATTGGTTCTACCATTCCATCCGAAGCCAATCCAGACCATAAGTGATCCTCCTCCCTGTTACCATATGAAATACATTTCTTCTCAACTCCTGATGTCATGCCAGTAATATTGCCAGCCGTCTGGCCCATCTAAATTGAATTTTTTCTCCCCTCTCTTCCAATCTTCTGCCCAGAACATCACTGACCGGGCATAGGCCAACCATTTCTGCTTGTGGTGTAGTTGGAGTGCAGGTTACTGTTTTCTTTTCGTGTACACAAGAGATGATGCCTACTTCACAATCCGTTGCACAGTTGATTTTGATACTGGAACATCTTCAGAATTGGCCACCGCACGCAAAGATGTTGTGGGGTCTTTCATTTTTTTAATAATTGCCCTTTTTGTCGATTAGTCGTCTTCTGAGGTCTCCCGGGTCTCTTTTTCTGGCCTTGCTGAGCACCAGCTTTCAAATAATTAAGTACAGCTTTATGTGACCAACTTATAGCCTTTTCCTATACCTCGTGCATTCATTCCAGAAGCCTTCAAAGCATCAATTTGACCCCTTTCATAGTCTGACAAGGTGGTGTTACGAGGCATTGTGTTTAAGTTGCTTGTTTACAGCCACTTGAAAGTTTTTGTAGAGGCAACCCTATTAGGTAATCACCAGTGTCATCTATTGACTGATTAATCACTGCTTTGTTAATTTTTCTGCTCGAAAAACGGCATTAAGTGATGCTAGTCCTATACTTATGGGATAGCTTAATTTCTATTTTTATAAATTCTTATTCTTGTTGTTGTTTGTTTTCCATTGTTTTCTTTGGAGACAATAAATAATAGTTGCGAGAATCTGATACAGTGACAGTGTTTTATTTATTTTATTTTGTTTCTTGCAGACAAGGGAAAATATGGGTGGTCCTATACTTATGTGACGCACCTTAGGTCTATTAACAATGTAACTTTCATTATTTCCGTCTTGTATTTTAACAATCAGTGTTTTTTCATTTGTTAGAAACAATGAAGGTTGGATTGTTAATGGACCTATCTTGGTCAGGTGACTTTTCAGTGTCGGAGCCTGCATTTCTCGTTAGCCTCGTCCCTACCGTAGGTGATGTAACAATGTATGACTTTTCCGTGAGCAGGATTTCTCTCTAGGCTATATTGGTTAAGCCCACAGTCTTTAGATAGTAGACCATGGTTAAGCCCCTTCTATTGCATGATTTAGGCTACAGTCTAATCTTTTTAACTTTTTAACTTAACAAATTCTTATAGATCTAACAATGAGAAACCTAAGAGATCTTGGAAAAAAAAAGGGAGGGGTGTCGTTTTTCTTGCGGGAGATTTTCGCCAAACCCTTCCAATTATTCCACAATGAACATCTGCAGATGAACTCAGTGCTTGCCTCAGAGTATCCACCATTTGGAAATTTGTCCACACAAAAAATCAATTACAAATATTAAGGTGCGTATTCTTGATGACCACAGTCATAAAATTTATACACAACTACTCAGTTTTGGAGACGAAGAATTACCCACAATTGCGTCAGGTTTAATTTCTCTCTCACCTGATTTCAGTATAATGTTGTCGTCAGTGCGAGAAATAATTATACATAATGTGTTCCCGAACATATCCACAAAAATTGAGGACCGATAGTGGCTTTGAGAACGTACGATTCTTGCACCAAAGAATGAGAATTTAAATAAAAAACTACATCATTTTGCAAGAGTGCCAAGATCTTGCATTACATATATATCTATTGACACTATTATGGACCAGGAGCAAGCTGAAAACTAACCCACAGAATTTTTAAATTCAATGTAACCCACCTGGAAAGCCACCACATTAAGTTCAATATGAAAGTAGGGCCAGTAATAATATTGAGAAATTTGGATTCCCCCAAATCATACAATGGTACTAGACAGTCACTAATTTTATGCCCACTATCACCCAGGAACAATTATCTAGGTTACAGTATCCTGTGCGATTTGTTTTCGCAATGACGATTAACAAGGGCAATCGTTTTATAATCGGCCTGACAAAAAATAGTATACCCAAAGGCATTCAAGTAATACATTCTATGCCAAAATAAAATCTTGTAAAAATTCCAAGGAGGAGCTTTAGCAGTGAAGCAGAAATGCATTTATACGTTTATTAAAAAGAATCCCCCCCCCCCCCCCGAGTATGGTAAGGCAAGTAGCAGATCCTGCAGTCGTCTATTTTTACCCTTTTATATGCATTTTTTATCTCTCAGCAAGTTTTTTAATCAAAAACTTAATTTTCTCGAATATAATATGTAGAAAATATAAAAATCTCGTATTTTCTTTCCTTTCTCATCATTTCCGAACGTTTGATATATTACATGCCATACGCTGCCATAGTTCTGAAAGACCAAGTGACTGCCACCCCCGCAAATACGAACCCCCTGTAAAAATTGGGCCGAAACTTCATAGTACTGTAGATATTACCTAGAGGAATCTGGATACTGAATTTTACGCCATTACGTACCTAAGTAGCACATAGATATGTTGTCCTCTCTGAATCCCACCCCCGTAATTCCGATCCCGGTGTACCAATCAAAACCAAACTAAATAGTGCAGATGGACATGCCCATAGAGAAGGAGTTAAAGGTGTTAACAATATTAGTGGGAGTAATGGATCGGGAGTCAAAAAGGATGAGGATGTCATCGACATATCGGAAATATGCGATGACGGAGGAATTATTGAGGAGGGGGGTGACGTGTGTTAATTCCAGGTGCTGTAGGAAAACCTCAGACAGAAAACTGCTGAGTGGGAACACCTTTAACTCCTTCTCTCCCCATATCCAATTCACTTTTGAACTAGAAACTAACCGGTCCATCCCTTTCCTTGATATCCTCATCACCAACAATCCCCACACTAACCGCTTCTCCTTTTCTGTCTTCCGTAAACCGACCACATCCTCCAACTTAATACACCATTCCTCCTCACATCCCGCCACCCACAAACAAGCCTCACTGAGATTCCTAATCGACCGTGCCCTGAAGCTCCCCCTCTCCCCCCTATCCAGATCTTCAGAACTCCGCATAATCCGTCACCTCGCCCACTCCAATGGATATTCGACCTCCACATTCTCTCGCATTCTTCACCGCCGCAGACGGGCCCTTCTCTCCTCCCCACCTCCTGTTTCGCCCCAAACTAAAAAGTGGACGTCCTTACTATATCTGGGACCTAATTTCTCCCAGCTTTCCGATTTCTTATCGTCCCTTGGCCTCCGTATATCATTTCGTACTCCAACCCCAGCTGCTCGCACCCTGAACCCGCCCACCTCCGTCACCGCCGACAAATATTCCCAATCCGGAGTTTACCGCCTGAATTGTGCGTTTTGCGATAAGTTCTATGTGGGATTATCGACCCGCAATCTTGCATTGCGATTCAAGGAACACCTTGACTCGTATAGAAAACGGGACCGTGTCTCCCACTATGCAAACCATCTCGCAGATTCCGGACACACTTTTAAGACAAAAGAAGAGGTTATGTCTGTCTTGCACATCTGTAATAAACCTGGAAAAACTGCTACCCTCGAAGCGATCGAAATATTTAAGGCCAAGAAGTCCACCCCACACTTGCTTCTCAATTGCCAGACGGACTTTAACGTGTTTTCTATACTTAGTTCTTTATCTGATCTACTATGATTTTCTCTCGTTTTCTTTATTTTATGTTTCTTCTGCAATTTGTAAGTTTCTTACCCCTTTATTTTATTATGTTTTTTTTTTGGTTTTTTTTTTATGTTAATTCTCTTGTCTTCGGACAACCGGATATGTTCTCTTTTCGGTCCGCGTTAAACGCACCATCTCTGTATAACTTCTCTTTTGTGTATCTTAAAAAGTTTTGTATTTATTCTATTTTATTCTACTGGCCATTACGTCCTTTTTCTCATTGGCCCCCTTGCTTTTTATCCTATTGGTTCTTGTATGTATTTACGCTCATTGCTTGTACCACTGTTCTGTATATATAAAGGCTTGCATGCCTCTTGCTGTATATCCTTGACAAAGCCGGGAATAAATGGCGAAACTAGTTGGAACTCCTGATGTCCCTCTGTTATACTGTAAGGCCACCACCTGTTTAGTTAATAATATAGATTATGAGCATTTCTGGAAAATTTCTGGAAAAATGTGCCCTCGTTTTCGCTGTTTGAGAATTTTTTTCAAAAGCGTGGTTTGGAACAGGTTGTTTCAAGCTGTATAAACTTACCTCAAACATTTCTCCTAACAGGAATGAAAATATACTGTCGTATTAATATCTCGTTTTTTTATAAGGAATGAATATTCCCCACGAAAACTGGGTACAGTGTCTGCAGTGAAAGAAATGGAAATTTTGCATGCACGAGTTGGGATCTTTATTATGAGTGCAATAACTGCTATTCGGATAATGTGTAATGGCTCAGTTTTATTTTTTTTAATTCCTTATGCTTTCAGTTTGTTTGATATTGAAATGTAAAAATATTAACGCTTATTTTTTGCTTTACCAGAGCCTGCAATACTATTTTAGTAGTCAAAAATGAATCTAAGAACATGCCTCATCTGCTGTAACAACTTACCACATTGATGGGGCATGTCGATACTTTTGCGGTTGAGTGAAAATATTAATTTGTTAAAATAAGAAAAAATTCCCATAACTTTTTAAATACTAGTTATAACCGCAAAGGTTCAAAGTTGTAAAATGTGAAATATGATTTACATCAAGCATTACGTAAAAAAGTTAAAGTGAAAAAAAGTGAAAACTGTAACAATCTGCCCCTGTCTCCCCTATAGGAAAGTAGCGAAACCCTGAGAACAAGGAAATGCCTCTCTTAAAAAGCTTAAGAGTAAAATGTGGGTAGTAAAAATGGAAAATAAAAGTGGGAGATAAAGAAAGGATAAGAAAGTGGGTTAAAAATCTCCCGTACATTTTATCTTCTATATCTATATTTTACCCCTTTTATGCATCCCCGTTTTTAAACTCCCATATTTTTTTCAAAACATGATTTTTTTCGAACGCAGATTTTAGAAATTGATAAAGGACTCTATCTTGTATTGTTTCTTATCGTTTTCGTTCGAATGTCATATCCGATGCCATATGTTGCATTTGAAAAACATTAATAGTTTCTGAAGACCACGTGACCTCCGCCTCCACAATTGCGACCCTGCTGGGGCAATCCGGCTCAAACTTCAAAGGTAGAAGTATCTGTATAATGAATATCATCCTATTGCATACATACACTACATAGACAAAAGTATTTGGACACTGCATGTTTTTTTCAGAAAACTTGCTATTTTATTAGGAGCTTTAGCATAAAAGGCTACATATAAGAATGCGCCCTTGGTCTGTACGTTTATCCGGCCGTCCGTCCGCCGTTTGCACGATAACTTGAAAACGAATAAACTTTTTCAAAAATTCTGTTTTCAAAAATATGACCACCAAAGTCTTAGCTCGGCCGTATCAACTTTTCAGAAATTTTCGTGGACCCCTTCTAGTCGAATTCACGTGCTAAAACAGTGAGTGTAAAGAATACCAAGATAACGGCATGTCATATAACAATCGATTTGTCAAGAAGGAATACATTGTAACTTTCTGTTCATCTTTTAAGCATTACTGACATCGGCGCGCGCACGTGAAATCGCTTTGTCGACGACCGATTGCTCTCAAGTGCTCATAATCTGTATTATTAAGTAGCGGAAGAATGGAGCTACTTATTGGTTTTATAATGTCAGTCCATCCCCTTCATAATTTCTACATTTTTTGAGGTAGAAGGTTGAAATTCGGAATGTAGCTTCCTTTGGGCATACCCATCTGCACTATTTAGTTTGTTTTGATTGGTATACTGGGGTCGGATGGTGGGGGTGTGATTCAGAGAGCACAACATATCTATGTGCTATTTAGGTATGTAAAGGTGAGAAATTCAGTATCCAGATTCCTGTAGCAAGATCTACATTACTATGAAGTTTAGGCCCAGTTGTTCCATTGGGGTCGGATTTGCTGGGGTGGCAGTCACTTGATATATCATACGTTCGGAAATGATGAGAAAGGAAAGAAATTACGAGCTTTTTTACAATTTCTACATATTACGTTCGAGAAAATTAATTTTTTGTTTAAAAAACTTGGGGAGAGGTCAAAATTGCAGCTAACACCGCCCCACCCCCCCCCCCCCGCCCCCCCTCCGCCCCCCCCCCCCCCGGGCGGGCGCCCCCCCAGTTAATTTTTTTTAATAAATTTATAAGTGCATTTCTGCTTCCCTGCTAAAGCTCCTCCTTGGAATGTATACAAGATTTTATTTTATTTAGTAATCCTTTTTTTTGTAAGGCAGCAACACGTCGAGGTATACGTTTCAAAAATTGGCTGTAAGTCTGGACAGGAATAGATCTCCAACACGTCAGCATTCATAGTACCAGGTAATAGGCCGAGTCCTGACAAGGAAAAATAATCCCACACCATGATGATCCTTCACCGAACTTCACCGTTGGAACAACATTTGGAAAAGGTTCTTACCGTTGTCTCCACACCTAAACATGTCCATCAGATTGGAAGAGTGAATACCCGTGACTCGTTACTCCGAAGAGCAGTTATTCCATTCTGGAACGACGATCGACAAGCCAGGTTAAAGGACGCCTTGCATTAACAATCGTGGATGGGTTTTCTGCTAACCGATTATCTTCTAACCTACTAATCGGTTTCCTACGAATCGATCCTAGGTGCTACCTCTTCAGCGATTGAAGCGAAGAGGAAATGCGAGACTTCTTGACATCTTCTGTCACGATCTGTCAGTTTCTGCGGTCGTCCGGGACGTTCTTTTACTGTTGTTGCACCGTCTTGCTTCTGTCTACAGTCGATGCAATGCCTCGTACAGAAAGATTACACAAATGGCATCCTATGACGAGTCCACGTTGGAACTCCTTAACTTCGGATCCACGCGGTATAGCTCCACAAGAGTTAATGGATAGTTAAAAGAACCTGACCAGCTTCTTATTATATCCATGCCCTTCCCAGCATACCGTTTGGCAAACTCGTTATTTGCATATTTTCAAATTTTCTCGGCTGTCCAAATACTTTTGTCTATACAGTGTTTAATACATATATTGACCAGATAGATCCCAGTAATTCCGATCACAGTGAACCCAATTCGAACCAAACTAAACAGTGAAGGAGAACATGGCCACAGCAGCCTTCTATGGGTAAAAGGATGTTGAAAGTATGAAGGGAACAGATGGACATGATACAACCAATATAAAGTACATGCTCCATTCTTCTAGTACTGAAAAAATTATGTTTCATATTCAGCACGTTCTAACCTCAGTAGCAACTGTGATTCAATTAGAATTGAATAACTTTTTTTTATATCTTAACGCGTTTTGATTATACAAAGTATACTCAATCAAAGTTTCACATTCGTCTTAATTAAAGTGTTGTAGTTAGGATAAGAAGAGATTTTAAAAACTTTAACTGTATTAAATTGTCATCTTGATCAATTGGAACTCCTATTTTCTTAATGACGATCGGGCTTTAATGGGCAATTTTTGAAGCGCTGTTAAATTTCGTGGAAATCTCCTCGAAGCCGTTTGAGAATCTTTCTCGTTCGTCGAGAAACTTTATTAACTTTCCCCCGACCTCCCGCCCTTAGTCTTTCGAAGTAATGAGATTAAAATCGTAATGGAAACGCGATGTTCTCGGAGCCTTTATTAACGTTGATTGAAAGCTTCCTGTCTTATTGATCTGCTTCGATTTTCTTCTAGTCCAATTATTGAAAATTAGATGCAGCTTTATCCCAATTATCGGAGCAATTTTAGAAATTTTATGTTCTCAAAAAACGAACGAATTCAATTATCTTGAAAGTAAATTTTATTACTTTTGTGCTTAATTATGTATAAAACATTTCCTTTAATTTCCATTATATATTTATTTCAATTTCAGCGAATGTGTCTTAAACAAATTGAAATAGATTAGTCCTCAAAATAGTCTTCGTGAAATTCGTTCCACTTAATTAAAAAAAAGATAAAATTTTCCACTTTTTGGCCATCTTCTTATCTTACAAATTCAGTCAATAGGAAAAGAATTTTATTAAAGCGCATGTGAAATGTATGTTTTTTTCCCAAAGATATTTTTTCCTAAAGTTTTTTCAAATTATTACCACAAAAATAAAATTAGTGATATTTCAATCTTTGTCAAGAATAAATCCGGAACAAAATCTAGAGATTTATTAAATTTTAATGTAGCCTGTCCAATTAAATTTTAAATTTCGATTATTAAACACTGTTCCAAAGGAAAATTAACCTTGTCTAACAAACAAGAAAGTAAATGAAAAACATCAAATTCCCAAAGACTAATAAGAAAAGAAATACCGGATACGAATTTTTTTCTCTTCTCATAAGTCTTCTCATAAGTCTTCCTTTTAGTTCATTCAATTCCAGTTTTTCCTTATTATGTCTACCAACTGAACTCGAAACCTTATAATTTTGTCCTTTGTTGATTTTGGAATGCCGCTTTGTTTCAAAGATAAAGGGCGATAAAGGTTTTTCGACAAAAACAATCTTTTATTACCTAATATTACATGTAAAGCTTCTTAATCTACAATAACTGCTGAAAATGACTGCCACCAACTAGGATGCATGAATCCAATCTTCTCCTCGTTGACTGCCAAACTCTTTATTATTGCATTATAGCCATCAACTATCCGATTTCTCAAATCTTCTACATTTTCCAGTGGAGTAGTGTAAACTAACGACTTCAGATGTCTTTATAAAAAAAAACTCAAGGGAATTAAGTCCGGAGCTCGAGCAGGCCATAAGTGAGGTCCACCTCAACCAATCCAGCGATCTTGATATGTTGCATTTAAACATTCACGAATACAACCACAATAAATTGATCTGGTGCACTATCGTGTATAAACCCCATTTTATTCGTGGTAAATCCTCAAGAAAGACAGACGACATTTTTAGTAATCAGAATGTTGTTAAAAGATATCAGTACTATTCACAAAGCACTAGTTCTCGTTTATGGAAACATTATGAGTCGACAACATGCAACGAAGTGGTATCGTGAATTCTCTAGAGGCAGGACCGATGTTCATGACGAACACAGAGAAGTAAGCCGTCTGTGGTCTCTGGTGAAGTTCTGCAATTGTTTCTTAACCTAAAGAAATATCTTGCTGGACAACGCTTGATCTATACTTCCCCACGACTGAAATATTGATTCAGCAGCTAGCCCCATAATTCTATGACTGTAAGATACAGAATCTAGTACCTAGACTTAAAAACAGTTTGCACGTCGAAAAATAACCCCTGTATCACTAAATAAGTTTCAAATGAACATTTTTAAAATAATACTAGCCGTTGTAACCTTACTTTCTGGATACGCCTCATAGCATTTTTTTTTTTGTTATTTCAAACGTAGATCTAGCATTCGACGATATATCAAGAGAAAAATAAATTGAAATGGCGGAATGGTACATTCCCAAAAAATTCCCATGAACAGGAAAGAAAATTTTTTTTTCTGTTGGGTTGGGGGAGGTGGTTATAGTACCTTAAGTCCAAACTGGCTCATCACAGCCAAACAATTTTTTTACAAAAAAATATTCGTCTCAATGAGAGGAGTCCGCAGATGTCGTGTTTATTGATTTTTTGTTCGCTGGTATACAGGATGCTTTTGAAAAGGATGTCGTGAGATACCTAGCGATGTGCTGTACCTTAAAATAAACACAAGTTTCCTCATAAGTTTTGTCGAAATTGCATTCCTTAAAGGAGTAAACAGCTTGTGAAGTTTGGTTAAACTCCGCCCATAACGTAAACAAAAGCGCATGAAAAAAGTAAACACCACCACGTGTTCCATTAATAAGTTTCTGCGAACTACCTGTGCACTAATGTGTTGGCCTAAACTCAACCACTCTCACCGGAAAGCCAGATTAGGCGACTGGAAACTGCGTGATCGAAAACGTACTTCAGTAAAACTGACGTCTAGTAATTACGAATCTTTCAGCCACCTGCTTCTAGGCTGACCTCTGGTCTTTTACACACTGGCTTGGAAAATAGCAACTGCCTAGGAAGACCACTTTGCGGCATCCGTAACATGTGGCCATACCAATGCAACTGATATCACTCAGTGTGGAGAAGTAGCGGCTCAATACCTAAGGCCTCCCTTATTGTGCTACTGTGCACTCTATCTATTAGGATAACACCTGCCACGCATCTTAGGAATTTCATTTCGGCTGCTTACATCCGCAATCGCACTTTTTCAATCATTACCCAAGACTCATGACCATAGGTGAGAATGGGGACAAAGATGAATTTGGACATAAAATTGTAATAAATAAATAAATAAACAAATAAATAAAACGGTGAGCTTGGCTTTTTTTCCTAGCTCACGTTTTGCTACCACAGTTCGCCACATTTCCTTCTGACACAGCTTGCTGCACCGATCTGAGCATCTACGTAGTTCTCTAGCCATTTCTTTATTTTTAGAAAAAATTTATTATCTCCAAAAAAGCTTAACCCGTTGTCAAGACACAGTTTAAGATATCCTCTAATCGTATATTAATTTCATTTGGTTCTGCTTTTTGCTTTTTTCCGAAACGGAGGATATGACTGCACAAAATTGGTCACACATGCACAGATGGAAATTTTTTTTTCAACATTTCAACAAATCATCTCGAAACATGAGTTTAATATCGATTTCAGAAAAAATATTTGTCCTGTGTGTTCGTTTTCAAAACCCAAAAAATTTTGACTGGAGAGAGAACTTGAATTGTCCCTTGACTTTTTTTTATGATAAATGTTTAAGGGAGACCTGTGTAATTTGGACCGTCGTGCAAATCGAACCAGTCTTATTTTGCACAATTGCACGTTAGATGGCGCCACTCTCCTGATGGAAAAATGATCATAGCCCTTACCTAGAAGCGTATGAAAAACACGGGTTGTATTGCTTGAGTTATTGGTGAAAGTATATCAAATTTTCTCTTTTGGAACGGTCTCATGTTACTTTGAGGTAAGATAGTATTCGTGTATGTATCTTTAAGTGTCAGTGCTGGTATGTGTCAGGGATGGGTTAAAAAAAAGGGTCTATGTACTTGTTAATAGGCATGGTTTTAGTTGGAAAGGTTTTGAAGGATGGTCGCCATTTTTGATTTTAGAATTGTTGGCGTGTGGTGTAATTTGGACCTTATGTACTTTGTGTAAATTGGACTCTGGGTCGATTTACATGCCGAAAATTATGTTTTTTTGGGCATATCCAACTTGCAAAATCTTATATTTGAAACTTGATATTCAAATGTGAACAGTGTGATGCAGTGACTAATTGTAAAGAATGGAACACCCCTTTTACCCCTTTGGTTGAATGGTCACTTCCTTCCTTCTTAACTTCACCAAATACTTACTTGGCATTGAATAATGAGCTCAATGAGTTCGAAATAGTATATGCGGAATAAAAACCAGTTGTGGACAAGAGGTTGTCGTTTTATTGATTAATAAACACATAAGTTAAAACAAAGTTTCTGCTATTGCTCGGCCTATTGTTTAAATTGGACCACCTGGTTCAATTTAAACTATACAATATGTAATTTGGACCGAATGCAAAAAAATTTAAATTTCATATCAAACCCATATCATTATAGTATTCCATAAAAAATAGTGCACCAACAGATAGCCCGAAATGTCCACTATATATCTACGTTTAAAAATTGGAATTACGTCATTTTGAATAGACCTTATAACCCTTTTCCCTTAGGTGGTCCAAATTACACGGGCATCTCTTAACCTCTTAGAGATATTAATATTTTTCTAAATGTGAAGAAATGGCTACAGCGTTCATTCTAGCGAGCCAAATTCAATAAATTCGACATGCATGGATTCCTCTGTTAGAGACGAATAACTTTTGCAAATAAATTGTTTGTCGTTGATAAAACAATTTTGAGTTAAAGAGGGTTTTTTTAAAAATAAAACTTCTTTCAATAAACACAAGTTTCCTTTTTTTTCTTTCTATGCTATAAAAGGCCGGTGCGAATATACCATATTCCACCATTATAATAGTTAAGTTTGGGAAACGAACACATAGGCTTTCAATCTTAGTGAGTGGTAGGCCAAAAGAGTGTTATGGATATGAAAGCAGTTGTTTAATCACGATATAATAAGTCATTGTTAGGACCGATAGGTACTTATGTTTTCACAATGTGCGTCCGTCCGTTTGTCTGTCTGTCTGTTGGTGCTCTAGCGTTTGAACGCTTCCGAATTTTCGACTTCCGTTTTCGCCATTCAACGAACTTAGGGAAAACGAAAGACTGAGTTCGTTGGTGGAAAAAATCGGTGAACTACTTCCGGTTCAAAAGGTCACAAATAATATATGAGACGACGTTTTTCACTATACAATTCCATGTATAAATGGCCTGTGCACTGCCAGATGCTGTTCTCTCTTTGGCATTCCATAGCTAAAGCAGAGAAAAGGCTTGGGAATTAAGTGAAGACACGTGACGGTATTCCTTGTTGGTCAATATCAGTCACAACTGGTTGAAGAGTATGTGGTTTAGTGGGACCATTATGGTCCACTGGAAACTTTCAATGCTAAGATATGGCATGTATTATATCAAACAGCTTGAAATAACATGTCATGGTAGAATATTAACGTAAAATTAATGATAGTCGAAATAGGTTCAATGGTATGTGGTTTCATGGAACCATTATGGTTCAGTGGAAACTTTCAAAGCTCAGATTTGGCATATAATATATCAAACCTTGGAATGATGTGTCATGAATGAATATAACGTAAACTTAATGATAGTCGACACTGGTTCCAAGGCACCTGGTTTAGTGGACCCATTATGTTTCATTGGAACCGTCAATGCTAAAATATGACATGTAATATTTCAAACGAGTTGGAATGATGTGTCGTGAATGAATATAACGTAAAATTAATGATAATCCAAATTGGTTCAAAGAAACGTGGTTTAATGGTATCATTATGGTTCATTGGAACCTTCAATGCTAAGATATGGCAAGTAATATATCACACAACTTGGAATGAGGTGTTGTGAATGAATGTATCGTAAAGTTAATGAAAATCGAAATTGGTTCAAAGGTACGTGGTTAAGTGGAACCATTATGGTTCATTTGATACTTTCTATGCTAAGATATGGCACAGAAGATATATATGGCATAAGATATATATGTAATATATCAAACAATTTGGAATGACGTGTCATGAATGAATATTAATGATAATCGAATGGTTGCATGATTCCTGGTTTAATGATACCATTATGAAACCATTGGAAACTTTCAATGCTAAGATATAGCATATAATTACTTACGCCTTATATTATCAACAGTTAATTTTTGTTAGGCAAATTTTAACAATAGCTAGTAGCTAATCATTCTTTCAATGGTACATGCTTCCGTAGAAAAGCGTTGGCAAAAGTTTATGAAGAAAGAATTGACCCTTACACAGAAGGCTTCAACAATTAACGCTTATTTCATTAAATAGGAATTCTTACAAATTAAAGGGTTCGTATATGTTCTGATATATAGAGAATTGCTATTTTTTAACTTTTCAAGTTGTTTTATTCAGTTTGAACTACCGAAAAATCTTGAATACACGCCGGGTATTCAAATACACGCCAGTCTCAAATAAAAGCCGGGTGGAGTGTGAAAAATAGATCAAACGCCGGGTCTTTTTCGGGTCATCGATATAAATTCCGGCGTTTTTCCTCACTTTCAGGTTATTTCCTTACTATTTCAAGCATGCATGACTGAACTGTATGATGAGTGGATGGCGGGAGATGGATTAAGAGTACATAAAGCCTGGCGGTAATTTAAAGCCTAGCGACCAGGAAAACCGGGAAAAGTCAGGGAAGTTTTTGTAACCGAGAAAAATCAGGGAATTTTACAAAATCAGCAAAAAAAATGCGAAATTGGAACGAAAAATTGGTCCGGGAAAATTACATGATCAACCGGAATAAGTCAGGGAATTTTACACAATCGTTTTGGGATACCCTATTAGACACCCTGTTATTGGAAATAGCCCTTAACGCCGGGTTTCGATTAATCGCCGGGGGGGGGGGGGCCGGACCATTGAAACAAACTGACGCCCGGGCGTGTATTCAAGATTTTACGGTATATATTTCCCTTAGAAATACGCCTTGCTTAGCAACCAGAGGCTTCCTTTGCAAACTCTTCTAATTCTTAACAACGAAAGGCTTCTTTAGAAATCAAAGGCTTTTCTTTTCGTTCTTGTATGCTTTAAAATCCTATCGGTCCTGAGCATTTCGGTTGCCTGACTTGTTGTTTTATTGGTTTACGAGAAAACGTTTAAAAGTAAAATTATTTTAACAGGCACTTCAGATGCAATACAATAGAATACATCCCGTTAACTTCTGTAGGCACGAGACCGTGAACATATCTAGCTGAAATTTTTATTTTTTGTCAAATAATATTCTCCCATTCAGATCCCTTCCTGGACATGTTCAGTTCTATTTATACAGTATACTAAATGAATTAAGGGGAAAGCAGATGGAATGCTATGGATTTCGAAGAAACTGGATGAGATCTAACTTGTAACAGACAGCAGATCATATCTTTGAGGAGTTTTATATGAAAGGAAATGGTATTTTCATTTCTACAAATAGGCCATTCCAGGTTAATTGCTCAAGGTTTGGTACAGAATTCTTAACCGTATAAGCTCATGAGGAGATGATCTCTTTGTAAAGTAGTTGTTGATAGAATACACAATCAGAAGAGATATTTTAGGATCCTAGAAAGAAAAAAAATTAAGTTGCTCTTCTGTTTTACATATAGACCTACCCAGGAATAGAGCAACTATCATAAAAGTAGAATTCTGTTACAATTTACAAAATAGTTATCTAAATACAATCGAACTCCGTTAATACGAATATTAGGGGGCCAGATATTTTGTTCTTATTATCCGATAATGAAAGGTAACCACGATGGTGCAATGTTATGAAAAAAATTATCGTCATTCGTTTATTTCAGATAAATACTTGGTTATTGACGTTTGTTTACATGAACGAATATATAGGGTATCCCATAATGAACTGACATTTTGAATTTGCCGCCATTTTTTTCGTGGTACAAGCAGAGTAGAGATTTTTATATGCTGTCATTATTAAACATTGAGGTTAAATTATGCAAAACTACACGATCAAACAGCGCGTAGAAATTATAAAAATTAACTTAAAAATGGTAAAATTTTACGAAAACTGTTCGCAGCGAGATGATATAATTTGGTCGCCAAGATCATGTGACTTGACACCGTTAGACTTCTTTCTCTGGGGGTTATCTTAAAGATAAAGTGTACATCAATAAACTACAAACTATTAAGGATCGCAAAGATGAAATTCGACACAACATTGCCGAAATTTTCCAGCAACATTTTATGCCACCATATTATGGAAAATTTCCTCAAAAGAGTGAATTTGTACAATCAAGGCCGGGGCAGTCTTTTTTCAGATATTATGTATCACACATAATCTCCATTTTTTTACTTTCTAATAAAGCAAATAAATTTAAAAATTTCCCAATGAATAATGTGTTTATAAAAAAATTAAATTGTCCCTTTACATGTTTGTAATAGCATTATTCAAAGAACTACAAATTGAAAACATCTGGTGGAACATCATTACCATTCAGGAAAATGACTTCTTTTCATCTAAATTAGACAACACATGCTTATTAGATGACGCAGATTTTTCTGTTTGTCCATCATCTCTTTGCCTCTTCTTCAGATTCGCCATCTTTTTCCGTTTCAACAATTCTCCCTGAGACTTATTCCACATGATTTCTTCCATGAGTCGTATTCCTGGAACGTCAAACTACTAAGCTGCTCTATTTGATTTGAAAGATTTCCCAATCGTCTGACCTTTCCATTTCAGGCTTCCTCAGTTCCTCATTGGGGTCAGAAAATTCGTCGTTTTTAAATCCCGCCTTCCTGAAGCAGTTTATGATGATGCTTGCCAGGAATATGCGCCATACTCTCGACATTCACTAAGGTGTGTAAGAGGTTCCATTTTGTGTGCTTTTCTCCATTATCCATCATGCGAATGATGTCAAATCCGTGTATTTAGTCAGAATTCCCAAATGTCAGATTCGTGTCTCCTTTTTCGGTTAGACTAAGAACCAATCAGAATTATTTGCAACAATAAAGATTTTTTATTATTAATAAAGATCTCATTTTTGCTATGAATTTCTTTATTTCAAAAATGAAGAAATAATTTTTAAAAATTCGTATTAAACGACTAATTTTCTGTAGAAATTGGAGTCACGGGATCGGGACCGGAGCAAAATGTATTAAGCGATAATTCCTATTAATCGGATTCGTAATAACGGGGTTCGACTGTATACAATATGTTTCTGAATGTTCTGTACAAACTTCCAGGATGTGTTTGGTTTGGTTTGGTTTGTTTGGTATTAACGTCTTTTTCAACTGCCATGGTCATTTCAGGAAGGCATTATAGGGGCCGCAAATTTTGCCTCGCAAGGGTTCTTTAACGTGCAGCCGACAAACGACTACACGGGACCAACGGCTTTACTTCCCTTCCGAAGGAAGAGCGTGGTCTCCCCAACGATTTTCCCCCTGAGAAAATCCTCGTCATCCTCGGCCAGGGTCGAACCCGCGTCCTCGGGCATCAGAGGCGATCACGCAACCACTGAGCCACCGAGGCCGAGTTCAGGATGTGTTCCAGGGACCAAAACAAGAAGAAAATGTTATACGAGGTCGAAAATGCTTCTTAGGTCGAAAATGCTTCTTTTCGTATGACCATAGGTCGAAAATGCTTCTTTCTAGGATTATAACGGTTTGTGGGCGTCCTGCAGTAGAAGAAATTAACGTGAAAGCGTACAGAAGTTACAAAGTGTGTGATTTATTTCTACGGTATAACAAGACAATACACTTGCTATAGCATATGGTCAAAATGGCCTCCGTTACATTCCAATAAATCTAATGCAATTCCTCATGGATTGGCGAATCCGTTGAAAAATACCAATTGTAGTGAAATGTTATGTGAGGATGTCTACGTATATGTACTACTGCTTCGCGTAAAACCTTTATTGACATTGCAAACTCTAGAACTCCGCCCACCGGGTATGATGTATGGTTTACAGGCCTCTATGGTTTACAGGGCTACTTGATGGAGAGCACAGGGTTCACGATTACAAGGAACGATTAGAAATTTTTTCAGTATAGCACAAGTGCTCAATAATTTCCCTCCTTATAAATTTCCAGTGCCTCCTTCATTGCATGTTGCGGATAGGTTTTTACGAATAATGCTGACAAAGCATTGACGTCAATTGGTATCATATTCTTCATATTTAGGATTACAATACTTATCTGCAGTAAATTATTTTATGTCGTTTTGAATGGATAGCAAGTTTTCGACGGGAGATTAGCGTCGGACGAGTTGTTTAAGTATTAGCTAACTTATTGACCATTATAGTTTCGACACAAGTTTGTGTTATCGATAAAATATTAATTAAGGAACTTAAGATTTTGAGTTAAGAACGTTTATTTTTTCAATTTATCCAATTCTATTGTCTTTTCTGTTTATTTTGTATCATCTTACGTTAATAAATTAAAATACAAAATACGCCACACTTTTTCCCCCAACTTGCACTGCAAATACTATAAATAATTATACGTGACAATGATAGACTCCTTGTAAATAATTTTTTAATAATAAAATAAATAAATAACTTAAATAAATAAATGAACTATACACAACCCAACAACATCCCAAATAACTATATATATTTTATTATTAGACAATTATTTACAAGGAGTGTATCATCATTGCCTTAAAAGACAACTCATACAACTTTACCTAAATCGAAAGACTAACGCATTAATAAAATCATAGTAACAGTGGTCATAAATTATTAAGCACATTTTGACAGTGAATATTTTATTAACCAAGAAATGTACACACTTCTTGTGAACATCATTGAAAAGTACAACTCAAACAGTTTTTTCCCGTAATATTCCGAAGTTACAGCACTTCCACGTGTGCTCCTGCAGTGACTCGCAGAATACCCATTCGATATTCGATTTCACGCCATGTATTCCGCAGCATTTCAGGTGTCACTGTTGCAATGACGGCCACAATCCTTTCCTTCAATTCATCAAGATCACGCACTTTGCTGGAGTACACGCGGTCCTTTACATATCCCCACAAGAAAAAATCGAGTGGTGTGATGTCAGGAGATCGCGGAGGCCATGAAATCGGCCCCCCCCGCGGCCAATCCAACGACCAGGAAATTGTTCATCCAGGTATCGCCGCACAATCGTTCCCCAGTGTGGCGGTGCACCATCCTGTTGAAAAATAACAAGGTTGTCGTTGTTCAAGCTGCGGTATAGCATAACATTGCAGCATGTCAAGGTACGTGATGCTATTCACCGACTGCTCTGTGAAGAAGAATGGTCCAATCACTTCATTGACAGTCAACGCGCACCACACATTGACCTTTGGACTGTCTCTAACATGTTCACGGACTTCATGAGGGTTCTCTGATCCCCAAATGCGACAGTTGTGTCTGTTCACACGCCTGGAAACATGAAATGTTGACTCATCTGAGAAAGCCACTTTATCCAAGAACGTGTTGTCCACATCAATTTTGTGCAGAATGAGCTCCGCGAATGCAAACCGTTGCGGTTTATCGTCGGGCTTTAGTTCCTGAACAATCTGAACTTTGTAGGCATACAATTTCAAACGCTTATGCATCACTTTCATCACCGTAGATCGTGGGACTCGCAATTCCAAGCTGGTGCGCCGAGTTGACTTCGTAGGGCTCCGTTGGAACGCATCTCGCACCTTCTCAATGACTTCCTCACTGACGGTAGGCCTACCAGCACCTTTCTTGTGGGCTACGCTTCCAGTGTCCTTAAACTGCTGATACCACCGCTTTATGGAATCCTTTCCAGGAGCAGATTGTCCATATTCCAAGCGGAATTGCCGTTGAACTGCTATCACGGATTTCTGCTCATGAAACCAAAGAACGCACATTGCTTTCTGCTGCACGGTCGCCATTTTCGCGTTTTGTGTTCCTACTCCAAACAGTGCTGCCGCCTGGTGGTGATAGTGACACCTGACAAACTGTTTGAGTTGTACTTTTCAATGATGTTCACAAGAAGTGTGTACATTTCTTGGTTAATAAAATATTCACTGTCAAAATGCGCTCAATAATTTATGACCACCCGGGTATATTTGAATTTTTTTTAATTGGAATTATAAATGCGTGAAAAAACGAAAATTCAGAGCGCGATTTGAAATCGGGAGGCATCCATCTTGGGTGGAGGCGTGACGTAGATCAAGGATTGCTCCAGCAAGCTGTGGCAGTGAAGCTATAACATTCACTATAAATGTACTATACATTTACTCAGTACTGCGTTCACTACAATTTTCACAATGTCCGGACATGAAAGCAGCGATTCAGATATCAGTTTTGAGACTTACGAAGATATGGAGGCTCATTTTAACAACTATCTACATAATTAATTGGACAGCGATTTGGAGAACTTTGGGGATGATTTGAATGGCTTTGGCGTGAAACCATATAGTTTCGAGCCTCTCCAGCGCGATCACCCGTCATTAGATGAGGAATCCAGTGTCGCCGAATCGACTGAAAATGTACCACCTGCAACAAATTGTCAAGTACAATTAATAATTCATATATCATTTAAATGTGAACAATTTCATGATATTAATTTTTAAATTAGATATCAGTGCACATAACAAGAGAACGTATGCCGTCGTGATTATGCCGAAGTCGATCAGCATATGCCCAGTGGTTCGGCGTGCATCACGGAAAATTCCGTGTTATCAAAAATCTGCCTGGATTACGATGTGACCAGCATATAAAAGTGTCCAGTTTGGGCATATACAAGTTATAGAGAATTTGTCCATTGGATTTGGGTGCACATGGGAAGAAATAAAAGAAATGTTCGACCAAGTTGCGTTGTGACAGTCGTTCGAAAAATGTTTCCTTTACAAGAACATTGCGGTTTCAAATACTGTAAAATTTTATTAAAACTAACTAGGCCATCCCGCACTATAACAGTAAATTAGTATATTAAATAGTAAATATTATTACCTCTAATACCACCCTCCCGAATAAGCAGGCAAATCACTTATTATCATAAATATATTATGGCCGTGGATTAAGTTTGAATAAAATCCATTAAGCCAACGGCTGCAACAATGGTATTCAAAATTTACCACACGAAACCCATTTTCATGCAACAATGCGTTTTTTTGCGGACAAAAACAATAAATTTTTTAGTAATAGTAATTAAAATTCTCTCAAGGAATTTTATTTATTTATTTGATCATAACTAAAAACGAAATAAATTTCAGGTTTTCAAATGTAGTTTATTACACTGATATACTGTCATATCAATGATATTATCGCAATCATACACCTTGATCGCCATGTACGGCAGCTAGATCCTCCACCTATGACTCTCGAAGCTCTGTGGACAGCGCTTCAAGTGGAAAGGACTGCCATACCATCGGACACATACCGCGCACTTCTTGCGTCCATGCTACGACGCCTAGCAGCAGTTATAACGGCGAAGGGTGGCTACTCCCATTACTAAGCGGGTGGTCATAATTTAGTGATATGACAGTGTATTTTAATTTACGATCATCACTAAATATAAACTATTTCAGCCAGTTTAAATGACAAATGTTTTAGCTTCAAAACATTAAACAAACATTTGCTACTGTTAGCACTATTTAGTCATTTAAAACTAGATTACTTAATAAAATTTTAATGGGGGTCTTAATCAAACATCAAAAGCAATGGCCAATAACTAGTTCCCCTCCCCTTTTCTATTTGCGAATTTTCAGCAAAAAAGTGGCTTCAAATCATCCGCCCTCCCCTCTCTGTTTATGGCTGGCTTCCATTAAATGCTTCAATGGATAAAATAATTTCCTTGACGAAGTAGCAGCATCTCTGAGTTCGTCTATTTTTTGAAAAATTGAATTTATCGAATGTAGTATTTAGAAATAAAAACGAGCTCTATGTTCTAACGTTTCTCATCATTTCCGATCGAATGTGGCCATCTGAACACTTCAAAACGTGTAGTTGCATTTTGTCCGGATACCTCTTTAGTTACATAGCGTTGCCAAATAGATAGTGAACTTAATTAATACCTACATTAATACGACAGGATCAATAGCAAGACAATACTTTTTAAGGGCGTAGCCAGGGGAGGGAACCACCGGGTCCGGTTCTCCCCGCCCCCCTCCGGTCGAAAAAAATTCAAGATGCAAAGATTGCATTATTAATTATTATTATTATTACTATTGATTGTATATACTGGATTAAAGTTAAAATATAAAGTTTTCGGCATAGCCTAAATGGGGAGCACTTTTAATGAAAAAAGAATAGCCAAAATTTCATCAGCCCTCCCCCTCCCCCCGTTTAAAAAAAAATCTGGCTACGCCCCTGCTTTTCAAAGTGAAGGGAGTCGACTAATCACGGTCGGAAGCCACTTTTCTCTTCGACCAAAAATTATCCATTTCATCCTAATTCATACTTAGGAAATTGATGAAATGATAAATTATTATCTTTACCTCTATTCTTATAGTCAAATACACTACCCTATCAAGAGTCGTGGGACACTCAAAAATATACATATTTTAGTATCTTGTTGGTCCACCTATTGCTGCTATCACAACTTCTACTCTCTGGGGCATACTGTCCACAAGTCTTTGATATGTTTCGACAGGTAATTTTTGCCATTCTGCCGTAAGTGTCTTGGACAGTTCGGTCACGGATTTCGGGCGTTCCGCACAAGCGCGCAATCGACGTTCCAACAGGTCCCACAGATGTTCGATGGGGTTCGGATCGGGCCTCTGGGCAGGCCAGTCAAGTTCTCGAACCCCTTTTTCATCAAACCACGTGCCTACAGCTCTTGCTTTATGGCACGTTGCGTTATCGTGATGAAACAGAAAAGGGCCATTGCCAAAGTGCTGCCAGAGAGATGGGAGTGCTGCGTTGTCCAAAGTGTCTTGGTAACGCTCAGCGTTTAGATGTCCGTCCACATGGGTAGGAAAAAATCCTTAAACGATATTGAAAAGGTTTATATTGTTGCTCTGAAAGAAGAAGACTATTCAAATCGTGTAATAGCCAAAAGAATTTCCAGATCTGCTACAGTGGTGGACAACTTTGTACGTCTTGGTGAAAATTATGGGACAAAAACACAAACAGGGCGTCCGTGTAAGTTGTCAGTAACAGCAAAGCGCAGATCATCAGAACTGTATCAAAGGTCACAATCTCCTTGCGTCAGGTTGCTGCAGATCCAAGCATTAATGTTTTAAAATCAACTGTTGGAAGAGTCGTGGCATCTTGTCAACGCCTGCAGTACCAAAAAATAAAGTCTGCACCATGTCTACTTGTTCAGTGGAAATAAAGTCTACACCACAAGGCAAAGCGTGTTCAGTGGGCAAAAGAAAAGTCATCTTTTCAGATGAGAAAAAGTTCAATTTAGACGGACCAGATGGCTGGAGGTATTTCTGGTGTGATTTGAGAAAGTATCAGCAACTATTCTCAAAACGCCAACAAGGGGGCGGATCTGTGATGGTGTGGAGTGCCTTCAGCTTCAATGGACGAACAAAGATAGCGTTTGTCAGCGGCCGGATGAATGCTGTTGCCTACCAGAAATTACTGGAGGAATATCTTCTCCAGTTTATTGATGAATTGGAAGGTGATGTGGCTTTTTTCCACCAGGATAACACACCTATTCATACAGCACGTTCTACTTACGAACGGTTTCTATCCAATGGAGTGCCTGTTATGGATTGGTCTGCACTTTCCCCCGACTTGAATCCGATGGAAAACCTGTGGAGTTTTTAGCCAGGAAGGTTTACGCCAATGGTCAACAATATTCATGTATTAATGAATTAAAGGATGCTATTGTTGCCAAAAGGGCAGAAATCAACAAGAAAACTTGTGAAAACTTAAGCACATCAATGCCAGAGCGTGTATTCAAAGTCATTAGCAAAAATGGGAACTTTATTGGTTATTAAAATATGTACATGTTCGGGTTATTTAAGGTTTTTATTTCATGCCTTTAAATTTATGGGACAGCGAAAATTGCTCACGTTTATGTTTTTGGCCTAATTGTAAGTTAAAATTATTTAAGTCCGGCTTGTGGAACAAATATTCTTTGTATTTTGGTTAAAAGAATGTTATAATAAAAGCACATTATCAACAAATAACTGCAACAACTAATAACAAACCAAAGCTTAATGCCTTTATATTTTTGGGATACACCTTTGTCTGCGACAGCATTTAGGCTACTTTTTCTGCGCGAAAATGTCCCATTCCCACGATAACTTGAAAACGGATTAACTTTTTCAAATTCTGTTTTCAGAAATATAACCATCAAAGTCTTAGCTCGGCCGTATCAACTTTTCAGAATGGGAAACACAAACATTGGAACCACGCAATGTTCAAAAGCTTGCCAAAAGATGTCGCACGAGTGTTTTAGAGTGTTTTAAACCGCGCTATGGTTAATTTTTTCCGTTTGAATTTAAAACTATACTACATAAAATAATTCTACGGCAAAGATTGCCACCTCTCCGGTATTGGGCTGGAGACTCCCGTATTGGTCTTTTTTCTCCAGACTCTAGTTTCAAACGGCCATTCTCCGGTGTTGGAGCCGTTAATGCGGGACTCGGAAGTCACTTTGAAGGTTTCGATTTCAGAAACAACTCAGAATCCTTGACACTCCTACTACCATGGATTAAGGAGGGGGGGGGGGCCCCCCATTTCAGGACGGTACAGAAAGTACGCCAGCCTGTGTAAAAAGACATCATGATTTTGGAAAAACTCCATTTGCACAAAAAGAAATGTTTACTTTAAAAGAAAAATTAAATTTCAATAAAAATATAATATCTCTGAAAAATTATTAATTAGATTAGATGGAGAAATTTTGTTTGACGCAGGTGGCAATCCTAACTCCGATTTTGAAACTCTTTGAAGGTGGCAAATTACGGCTTCGAATTTTCCTTTGCGTATTGGTTGTTGTTGTTTAGTTTTTGTCATTTGGCTGTAGTTTTAGAACTTTTTTTTTTGCGCTCACCTTCTCCGCACTGAGTTCTACGTGAGCGGTGCCGCGGGCACAACTAGTTAATAGAATAAAAATTAGAAACACACTTATCTCTATGTTTCCAATTCATGTTCGTGAGGATAATTTTGTCTCGTTTTTCTTTCCTTCTGAGTTCTTTTTATTAAAAATTAAAAACAAAAAATTAATTTCTTTGATGGAGATGATATTATGTCCAATAACGCATAAATTTATGTCTTTCACTCATTATTGGCGGGTAAATGTTATAAATTTGAACATAAATTAAGCGCATATAACTTTACATTGACATAAAAATTCAAACAGGAATAAAATTACGGTTGTAAAATTTTGCTGGAATAATGCCCAGCATTTTCTAAATTTGATCCATGTTCCAAAAAAACTGTTTCAAAGAAAAGTAAATTCTATTATAATGCTTGAATTAATATGGCTTGCCGCCGAGAAGAAAAATCGATAGTTCAGTAATCAAAAATCACTTAGGTTTACCATCATAAAGATCCTGAAAACTGATGTTTTATCTTCCATCTGCTTCGAATTCGTTTACTTTTAATGATAACTCTTTTCGGCAAGGACTCCAGCCTGGCTATTTTCTATTCATGAGTGAATCTGCAGAGGAGGGAGGAGAATGGAAAAAATTGATATTTCACTTTCGAGGAACTAATCTTCTTTCATCTTAAGAAAGACGGTGGGAGGAAAATTCCTATCGAAAGAAAAGTCATAAAAAGTATGAGGAAACCAGTGTACGTCTTAAATTATGAGCATTATAATAATGAAAGAAAATTAAGATGATGAATATTTGCTAGATTAAAATCGATAATCGATTTCTCCAACAGAACGTGGATGCTATTGAAATCAAGCGGAAAATAAAATTAAGATGTCGCAAGTAAACAGAAAGAAAAAGGACTAAATTGGATTTCATGATGGAAATATTTGTCAGCCTGCCAGTCTGCTATTCTATGAATGATTGAACCTGCCTGTTTAGGTGTATGTGAAAGTATAAAAAATAAAATCGCCAAGGTTCTAGACAGTTTGAAGAAACC
Organism: Rhysida immarginata; assembly: GCA_023313115.1. Lineage (NCBI taxonomy): Eukaryota > Metazoa > Arthropoda > Chilopoda > Scolopendromorpha > Scolopendridae > Rhysida > Rhysida immarginata. The sequence goes on from JAHWFO010032239.1 coordinate 380,100, forward strand.
CTTCGTGAATTGGAAAGGTCTCCTGTTCTTCAAGATCCCCTTTTGATTGATCCTGATCAATAGCAATTCTTTTTTTGTTGCTAAGGCAGAGTAACTTTATGCGAGTATCACGAGGTAACAGCTGCAGGAACCGGTGAAAAGACGTCAACAAGCCGAGCAACTTTGCAGCCCGATACATTCGCTCTTCTTCACAATAGATTGGAAGGGAATCAGAAAAAAATCGAAGTAAGGATAAGAAAGTCTCCTCGTTTAAAAACTTTTTTGACACCTACTTTAAACCATATAAAATGCCAAAAAGTTTCGCATGAAGATAAACTTTGAAGTAAAAAAAACAGTTGAAGTTTATTAAATCTAATGTTCTGTCAGAAAGCAGGTTGAATTTATCATACTATTACCAATTTATCTCCTTGAATTCAACTAACCTTCTCTCATTAACATACAATTTTTGATTTCATACTTAAACGAGTTTTGTGATTAAAACTTTCTTTATTCACTCGATAAATTATTATTTTTATAAAGTACAAAATAATTTCATGTTTTCAAGCACTCATAAATAATCAAATGTCACAACTGGTAGATTTCTAAATTTATTTAGAGTATCTATTTCTTTGAAAAAACCCACAAAAGAGCCTTTCACTTCTTTAAACATGGAAAAAAGACCACCGCATTGACCCTAAACCAATGAGCATTTATTTTAGGAAAGCTTTCACGTGATTCACATTAATTTATGACATCATCCATTCAATGGTGACATAGTACGAGGACAAATCAATAAGTTGGTTCCACGAATTTTTTTCACAGCAGTGTATTCTTCAAACAAGACGACACTAGGTGTGTAGCGGTAGCAGTTCATTACTTACTGTTCTATATATCCATCACCGATGGCAATGCATTTTCCCACCCTGACACAAATTTGGGTCTGCCAGCTACATAAAACGTCGTCGGCTGCTGGTGTAACTACTGCCGCATAGCATGTGCAACATTCAACGCAAAATCCTACACGGCCACGCTTACCAAGCTACGCCGTGCCTTGCGTGATAAAACTATAGAGTGACCACGTCCGCCTCCTTCACGACAACGCAAGGCCACACGTCGCCATGGCGGTCAAGGAAAAAATCGCTAGGTACGGCAGGGAAATCATGGACCATCCGCCATACAGTCCAGATCTGGCGTCCTCGGATTATCACCTCTTCGCCCCGATGAAGAAGGCCTTGGCTGGACAGCAGTTCTCGTCTGATCGTGGACTGCAACACGCCGTGCGGCAATAGTTACACCAGCACCCTTTGACGTTTTATGCAGCTGGTATATCCAAATTGGTGTCACAGTGGGAAAAATGCATTGCCATCGGTGGGGGATATATAGAAAAATAAATAATGAACTGCTACTCCTGCACACCTCAAGGTCGTCTTGTTTCTGTGAAAACAAATTTGTGGAACCGACTTACTGATTTGCCCTCGTACTTATAATTCATTTCAGCAATTTTGAAATTTTGTATATAAGGACTCCGGATTTGATCTTTGACACAGAAAACTCTAATGAACTTTAATTAAATTAGCCCATAAAATCTAGTAGAAAATAAAGTAAACAGACTTTATTAACATATATCAACTAGACAATGGTAAAAACATACACAAAATTTCATTTGTATTAGATGGTTCTTTAATATCTACTACAACATTGCTGACTTCATCTATAAATTGTTACTGCTGATGCTCAACCCTTTTATATCAAGTAGAATACAGGGTGTCCCAAACTGATGTATACACTCTTTGAAACGTTATAACTCGGCAACAAAATGAGATAGAAATACAGGGCTCACTGGAGGAATAGAGGTCTACAGGAGAGGCAGTACCATTGTTGCGCAGAAAGTCGCTCCAGCCACCAATTCTTACCAGCTCGAACTAATCTCTATACACAAGGCCCTTGTAGTGATTTCCTTCCTCCCTTCTGCCCGCTATTTAATAGTGTCTGATTCTAGGAGTGCCCTCTCATCCATCCAAGGTGCCCAAAACAAATGGCATTTCAGGGGCCTCCTGGGTTATGCAATAAACCTGATCTAGCAACTTTTTACAAACGGGTATCAAATAAATTTCCTCTGGACGCCTGGTCACAAGAATATCTACGGAAATGACCTCGCAGATAAATTGGCCAACTGGGCCAGGTCAGGGATAGACCTTTCCAAGACAGTGCGTACTGATCCCACATCTTTCTCCACTCTCATTCGAACGAGAGTGATGGTGCTCTGGAACGAGCTGTAGACAGCTGAGGCGAAAGGAAAAGACTTCAAATCTCTTTTGCCCAAAGTGGAAGACGCTTTTGCCCAAAGTTCGAGCAAAAGCTGCAAATAAAAGTAGTCTCGCATGGTTTCTCTGCAAAAAACCATTCGAGGTATAAGATTTGTTGTATTTTATTCCTTAAACTTCCTTAAACCCGTACATGGTCAAAAATTCGCATATCTGGGTCGTCCTCATTTAGTGCGTGGACAAGTCGCGGAATATACGGCTTCCATTTTTTACCTCGCAAAATTCGATCAACACTGGATTTGGCAATACCAATTTCACGAGAAATTCCGCCTCACTGACTTCTTTGGGGATCGCGGAAAAATCTACATGACAGCATCAACACTCTCGTTATCAGTGGAAATTCTCTTTCTTCCGCACCGACCTTTCAACATATCTTTCATCGGTCCTTCGGCTTCAAATTTGTTTCGCAGTTTTGTTATTGTTACCCTTGTTGGCGGTGGTGTACCAAATTCAATCCTCCAACGTCGCTAAAACAACATTCTTCACTTTCCAATAACACTTCAATATCCACAACTTCTTCTTCTGCTGCTTCTTCTCCTTCTTTCAGCCTGTACCTCCTGAAGAAGCGGAGGCTAGCCGGTGTAAATCACTGGATAGGGTAGGTTATTTAGTAGTAAAGACTATCGAGGGCCTAAAACTTTCTCGCGTAGACCAGAACCGCCCAAAAAGCACTTAAGAAGTCTGATAGCGTCACGTTTATGGCAGGGCTTCATAGGCGAAGCTAGCAAAATTGATTTAGTGACACATCTAAGTTCTAGAGGGGCCACGAGCGAGCAGCGCCCTCTGACGACGGAAGCGAGGACAACACAGAATCACGTGTTCTACTGACTCCTGAGCGCCGCATTCACACAGATCAGACGAGGAGATGCCAGGAACTGCTTCAAAGAAACGTGACCACTTCTTAACCTGAACAATACAGATCTTTGGAGAGAGAAGAGCCATTTAGAGGTGGCTTTTGCCACGTCTTCCACTTTGGGCAAAAGAGATTTGAAGTCTTTTCCTTTCGCCTCAGCTGTCTACAGCTCGTTCCAGAGCACCATCACTCTCGTTCGAATGAGAGTGGAGAAAGATGTGGGATCAGTACGCACTGTCTTGGAAAGGTCTATCCCTGACCTGGCCCAGTTGGCCAATTTATCTGCGAGGTCATTTCCGTAGATATTCTTGTGACCAGGCGTCCAGAGGAAATTTATTTGATACCCGTTTGTAAAAAGTTGCTAGATCAGGTTTATTGCATAACCCAGGAGGCCCCTGAAATGCCATTTGTTTTGGGCACCTTGGATGGATGAGAGGGCACTCCTAGAATCAGACACTATTAAATAGCGGGCAGAAGGGAGGAAGGAAATCACTACAAGGGCCTTGTGTATAGAGATTAGTTCGAGCTGGTAAGAATTGGTGGCTGGAGCGACTTTCTGCGCAACAATGGTACTGCCTCTCCTGTAGACCTCTATTCCTCCAGTTAGGCCCGATGGAGTCAACGAAGCATCCGTGAAAAACTTTTGATAATCTGGGAAACTATTCTGAATGAAGGAGTCAAATAAGGCGTTGCCCGCTCTCGGGGACGGGGACAGGGGGGGCGTCCCAAACATAATGAAGCACCGTAGGTTCGCACATACGCACATCACTACACTCGAATCTGCTGAGCAGGTTAGAGGCGAGCTCTCGTAGACGACTAGACCGTAGGAAGGCAGAGCAATTCGTTCCCAGGGAAAGGCCACTGTCAAGTTGCCGCGATGATTGACAATACCCACAACCTTGGCTTCCTACCTGAGCGGGGGAGGGGGAATACCAGCCTCTAAATACAGCAGCGGGCAAGGGGATGACAAGGGGGCTCGTAGACATGATCTTAATATTTTCCTTTCCTCCTTACCAGGGGCTCAATCACTGAATTTTTCGCTACTAGAAGGACGATAGCATAGGAGTCGGGGATTCTGATTATTGAGCTCATCAGGGAAGAAGTCTCAGACCAAGGGGGCCCCCATCTGGACTTCACAACTAATCTAGCGCGCGCCAAATTCTTCGTGACGCTGGCTTTCAATGAGGGACGAAAGGGCGCCAACTTAGTTTGTCATCAACAATCATGCCAAGGAATTTATGATTACGTCTGATAGGGAGCCTAATGCCCTGCAAGAATATCGAGAGAAGAGGGGGGAGGGCCTCCTTTTACTATACACATTACTAAGGATTTGTCAGGCGAAAAAGAGATACAAGGCCCCGGTCAGAGAGGGAGTCACAGGCCTTTTGAAGTTTGGACGATATACCTGGGATGGACTTGTTGGAATACCAGATAGCTATGTCGTCGGCAAAGACACTTCGGCCAAATTCCGCTGAGACATTAAAGAAGGCATCAGCAGTAAAGATGTTAAAAAGGGTGGGACTGAGGATGGACCCCTGGGGGAGACCTTAAAGCTGTTTTCGTAAGACACGACATGATCCAGATGACGAATCTTCTTGGGGCCTTGATGCTGACCAACTTGTCATACAACACTTCCTGAGGCACGGAATCAAAAGCCTTGTTAACATCTAGATAAACGATCACGATGTGCTCTCCCTTTTCACGATCCAGGAGTATATCGTCTACCAGTTTAATTACGGAAAAGAGGTGGTTCCGGCCTTTGCGAAAGCCGAGGCTATGCTCCGGGAGGATGGAATTGACTCCAAGAAAGTGTTGTAGCCGATTGTTAATAAGCCGCTCCAAAATCTTGATAAGACATGAAGTGAGGGCTAGAACGCGACGACGGTGACTTGTCGGGCTTCAAAACCGGATGAATGAAGGACTTCTTCCATTTCGGCGGAATAATGCCAGTTGTACAAGAGGTGTTTAAGGCTTCTAGGAGGAGGGATAGTTGCCCCCCCCCCCCACCTAACTTCCCAAAAGTAGTATTAATATAATTGTCTGGCCCTGGGGCAGAAAACTTAGTCCTAAAATCCGACCTTAGAGCGGCTTCGGAAAACAATATCCACTTACGTTCATCGAATGAAAGTCTCACCGCCATTTTGTTCATAAACAAATGAACAACAATGAACGTGGTTGCTATGCTTTTCCAGCGCTGTCTGGATCATATACAACAAACCTTATCATCTATCTCATTTCGTTGCTGAGCTATAAAGTTTCAAAGAGTGTATACATCAATTTGGGACACTCTGTAGAACAGATGTGCGAATTTCTTAAAGAAAAGTATCCGCAGTATGGTCGAAATACATGAGGTCTTCTAAAAGATTGTCTGCATTGTCTTTCAAATTTCCTAGACTTATTTTTTTATAATGGAAAATAGATGCAATTCGGATATGCTGAAGTTGGTGACGATAGTCGGACGCTTTTGTAATTGATTATTTTGTAATTAATGTGCATTTAATTCTTAGCATATCGGAGGTACATGTTTTATGAGCTACTTCCTGCTTTTCGTGGCATTAATCTTTCAGATGCCGTATATAGAAATTTAGTGTTGCTTCAATAATTTTTCATATCATAGCTTTAAGTTCTGCTGCCATTTCTTTAATTTTTCTGACAGCAATTTCTGTTCGTAATGAGACACTATCTTGAGTATCATTCAAAAATTAGTACAAATTAATCTTAATTTAATGTCTGATTAGCCAAAATTGAACGCCCCCTAAGTCAAAATACAGGGCGAGTCAAAAGGCATTAGACATATCTATATTCGAAAATGGTATGTAAAATGAACGATGTCACCATGTTAGCAGGGAATAACATAGGTGCTCTATCTTTTGGGCAGATTTGGTGTTTGGCTTCCATCTTGAAATCCGCCATTTTGGGCCAAGGTTCATTTTCTTTAATGGGAAGTGGGTCATGTGGCATATCAAATAACATCACAGTTTTCCCAGGATTTCATTCCTGCAATCGGAATTAAATTATCTGTTGTGGTTCAGGAATTATTAACAAACATTGCCACTTTCCAATCAAATACACACGTACCGAAAAACTGGGTTGGAGCAGCTAAAGGATGTGTTCTATGTGTTGACCCTGCTGGAAACCGAGCCCAAGTCGCTTTATCCATTCATTATGCACGCGCACAAGAACGTCGGGGGGTAATGCTGTCACAGGTGAAGTTTGTTTTAGATTTTCACAAGTAAAAATGGCCCCACAGGTAAAATTCTAGCGGAGTGAGGTCTGGGGAACGTTGTGGCCAATCCAAAGGACCCCTCCGGCCAGTCCAATGACCAAATAATTGCCCATTCAGCCATTGATGGACATTACATTCGTAGTGTGGTGGTGGACGATCCTGCTAGAAAAAACTTGGGAAACTGCCATCTTCGGTCGACAGTGATGGCAACACTTGTTCTGTATCATTTGCAAGTACTCATCAGTATTTAGGGTACCGTCTATGAAAATTAGTCCAGCTAAACGGGTGACCCATAACCCACACAATAAGTTTGATATCAACGATTTTGGATGGATCTATTCAATCGAGATTCGTATCTCTCCAATATCTTACGGACGGTTCATCTCACCATAGACATAAAAATTTGCCTTATCACTGAACGCAGTGTTATATGCAAATGAAGGACCCAGTCGATAGTTGTCCAGAGCCTATGTACAGAACTCCTCGCCTCTGTCCGGATCATCCTCGGCTGATTTTACTGCATCTTAAATTTAAATGGATGCCGCTTGCTGGTATTCAGAATCCGTGCTGCGTTGTGGACTCTTTGCAAATGCTGTCAACACCATTGATGAGATTGGCTCATTGGCTGATGTTTTTGGCCGGCCCGTATGAACTTTAGTTCAACAGTCCCAGTATCTCTGAAAGGTACTGTGCGCGATTATGTTCTCTTTCGGGGTGCCGGGTATTGAAATCAGCAACGATGGTACGGTAGGGGACTTCCCCGGACCTCAAGATCAGCCCAATCCTCTTCTCCTTCATTAGTGCCATATCCAATTACCTGCAACAGACAATGGCACAGTGTCAATGTTTTAGATAATATATTTTGAACCATAACAGTTAACTGAAATTCTATTTCAGGAATTTACTCCTGAGAAAAAAAAAGCTGGTGTTACTTTGTCACGTTGTGACTTTTTATTTCTTAAAAAAGAAAATTAATATAATATTAATTCTATTTAAAAAAAAAAAATTTTTTTTTATTGTTTGTGAGTGTTAATTTTCTCCTTTGTTAGCATGTGAGCATTCAGCTCATGCCAATTATTATAGCTCATGCCACATGCTTAAATTCCTGGACTTAGCGACATTTTGGATTTGATTCCAGCGAACTTCTCTTCAAAGTTGATACTTCTTTCTTTTGGACTATGCTCTTGCCACTGTCTTCAAGAAATTTAGTTATCTTCAAGTGACTGTCTCCTTAACTCCACTTCAGCATTCTTGGACTTGGTTTATATTTTCTTGCTGCGCTGTTTACTCATATTTTCTCAATTATATTGTTTTTTTATATATCTTTTTCTTATTTACTCATATATTTATTTGTATTTTGTTCTTTCTTTTTAGTGTTTCTTGGACAATTTTGCAACTGGCTGTTATCTGTATTGCTTGTCTGCTCCATTGTATAGTTTCATTACAATGATGTGATAGTGTTCTATTTTTGAGCAAACCTTTTCTTATATTGATTGTTCCTTCAATGAAGTTATTTACTTCATTGTTTTATTAAGTACTAGCAGAGGACCCGGCGTTGCACGGGATAATTACGCTTGTAGGTAAACAGAACAACCTCAAAAAGCTAAATTAAACCTCCAAATTGGTTAAATAATAACTCAATCACTACAATATAGAGCGAAGGGATTATCCATTCTAAGAAAAATCCGACAGACAGGAATTTATCTCTTCACTGAAAAAATCCGTTCTAGGTGATATACCGGGACTTGATTTACCGAAAAAAGATTTTTTTAAAGACTCACAATGGATGGATCTCTCCAAGGATGCCTTCTAGTTGCTAATATCTCTTGCTGGTCCGAGTGTAGTGTGAATTGCGTGTTGACACCATTGTTATACCTATTGTTGCAAAAACTTTTCCTTTCATTGTTGGTCATGAGATATATATTGGTTGGTCCGTGCAGAGTGTTTGTGAATTGCGTGTTGATACCATTGTTGATACCTATTGTTGCACAAACTTTGCTTGCATTGTTGGTCATCAGATATTTCTAATTAATATGCCCTTCCATAACCATGAATATCGATTTTTTATCGATAATTATTATTTTTCCGAAATCTGAGGTAAACAGAGACCTTCCTCATGGTTTGAAGGTCAATTATGCAAAATTTCATCAAGATCGGAATAAAACTGTAGATTTGCATAAGAAACAAACAAACCCACAAACAAACCCACAAACAAAACAAACAAACATCCTTCTTTATATACAAGGTGATTATAATTAAAGTCCCTTTGTAAAAATGCTATA
>JAHWFO010032239.1:398763-428986 GCA_023313115.1 Rhysida immarginata
AAAACAATAACAACAATCTAGCTAAGCAATGTATATTAAATAAACTACAATCCAAATTGGCAAAAAATAAAAATTATAACAGCAGAAAAATAAAAATGATAACAGTAGCAAAAGACCACAAAAATTATAAAATAGAAAAATTACAAATATGTGCATGCACTCACAGCAATTTCCAGATCGTAGGACTCATCTTATTATGTTATAGCTCTCTAACTCGATTATAAGAATACAGTACTTCGTATATAAGTTGTACGACCGATCTTCAAGTGTTTATGAACCCCCGACTCATCTAACAGCGCCAAATACAGCTTAACGAGCCAAATCATAGGAAATGGAAATCATTCCCGGTAGAGATACGAAATCAAGTTACGAAAACATGGCGGATAGCGATACTGGACGATTTCGTCGTTCGTGTTAGTGAGAAGATTAATACAAATTTATTAGAACTACTTTAATACTACTCTTTAATATGACTATGGATGGGACAAGTTATCTAAAGACTATCTATCAATAGGGATAGTCTATTCAACTCTTGAGTGCGAGAACAGTCTCCTTCAAAAACCCGACGTTGAACAAGCCAATCTCCAACGTTGTTCGTCTTGCTCCTTCAAATTTTACCAGTTCAAGAAAAATTGAACGAAAACAGGAATCTAAGTAAGTTAATCTTTTTTTCTAACGTAAATTATACTTATTTAATAGTTCCAAATTTATTTGCTAACACATTTTCTTATTCATTATTGTTAGGATTATTTTTTATTTATTCGTTTTGTTCTGAAATGCTGAACAGCATTCATTATTATCGACTGCTAACAACATGGTTATTTTCTCGCAGCAAGAATGGGTCTAAACACCGGAAGCTGTGTATTGGAACCTTATAAAAAGTTAGAAGGGTGTCTGACTTAATTTCAGCACGGAGGTCGAATAAGATATTAACTAAAATAAAATGTCGCTATTTCCCTTTCTATTATTGTAGGGAGTGTAAATCATTGATCTAAAACTCATCCTTTTTTCTGTATTTCAGATTGCCAAGGATACGATATGAGCGTTCCTCTTCAGCATTACGTGATAGTTTCCATTTAGCCTACCCAAAGGAATGGAAAAGGAGTCTTGCATTTATAAAGAGAACGATGTAATGTTTACAACAAAAATATTCTCTTGATTTTTGTGCAAATCAATTCTGTTAAGTGATGGTGAATTTATTACATTGTACATTATAAGTTGAATGTATTGTTAAATTAATAAATGACTATAAAAAAATGATGTTTAAAAATTTTAAATAGATGTTGTTTATCTTCCTATTGTTGTCTGTTATTCAAGAGTTGTCGATTCTATGAACACGGGGATCGTTATTTTAGAATTTAGCAACAGATTTATTATTAAAATCCTTTTTTCTGCCTACAAGCTTGAAGTTCTATCTTCTGCTGGCGAATTTTGACTGTAAAGATGATGAAATGCAAATACAGGTCGGTATACAAATGTAAACTTGTGTAAATATCATATACTTGTGTGGAGATTTGTGTAAATACGTGAATGCACGTGTGTAAATTTATGTACTTGTGTGTATAAATGTCTGTAAAGTTGTGTAAATTTATGTACTTGTGTGTACAAATGTCTGTAAAGTTGTGTAAATTCGGGTATAGATGTATGTACACTCGTGTGAATAGTGTAAACTGTGTAAATAAGCTGTTCAGATGTGTAAATTGTGTGTAAACTTGTATAAATGTGTGTATACTTTGGTAAATAACTATAGAGATGTGTACATAAGCGTAAACACGTGTAAATGTGTATAGACAAATATAAACTTGTGCGATTTGTTTATACTTGTATGTGTATAAATATGTGTTAACTCGTTTAAACTTGTACATGTGGGTTAATTTGTGTATACATGTGTAAATTGTGTAAATACACGTATATAATTGTGAAATATGGCTATATAAATGTGCAAGCGTGTGTAAATTTGTATATATGCGTATAATGAACATTCCGTTAATGAGTCTTAAGTCTTGTACAATCGAGTCAATTGACCCGAAAATGGCGACTCGGCAATTCAGGTCAAACAACTCTTACTGACATGTGTGTCCAAAGACTCTCTTTAAAGGGTCGTATTGGAAGAATCATAGGACTCTCACAAGCGGGTCATATGAACCGCATATTGCTGTGAGTGTGGAAATATAATCAAAACAGTTTCAGTGTTAATGTTACATGTGGCTTAATTTTTGTAATTTCTTTATCTTATAACATTTATCTGCACTGTGGATTTCACGATTTTTAAATCGAACTGACCAGAAAATTCTAATTTTTATATAAATAAACAACAACTTTTCCCTTGATAATTCTCCACACATATCAAGTTCAGAGGTAATCAATTGTCTCTAAGGCAGTTTTCATATTTTTACTGATAGCAGGCAGATAACAAAAAATTGGAAATTTTTCATTAAATGCAGTTTCCCATTTACTGAAAATATTAAAAAATGATGATGTGCAGATCAGATTGTTAGATTACCAAAATCTTGTTCAGGAACTTCAACTGCTTTAAGGTAAGCAAAAGTTTGTTCTTGTGCAGAAAAGTGGGGGTTGGATTCCGCTAAAGCATGTTTGCAATGACAGCAGTCATGATGCTGCAAAAATTTTTTGCAAATGTATCCACAAACATAAAATCTTGCATTTTCCTCAATTTTATCAGTTTCCAGATTTAAAGCTGCAGTTTCTTCTTCACTATTTGTAATTGGCTGCAAAGGTATCGAGTCTTCTTCACTTACTAATTTTGGTAATGAATGTAATTCTTTTAAAAGTATGTCGGTATCCTCTTCACAGTTCGAACTCTCAGATAATTTAAAAATCGATGTGACAAAAATATGCTTCATAGCATTCTGAAATGATCCTGGTGTAGGACTGTCATTGCTCCCATGCTTTTGGCGTATTACTCCAAACAAATTTTTAAGGCAATCTTGATTAAATCTCCTGGTTAAGAGATACTGTATGTTATGTGTCTCTTTCAAATAATGCCAGATTTGTAGAAGACTACTGATTGTCACTTTCCAGCCTTTTAATGAAACGGGCTGCCTTGAGCAATTAAATTTTACTGACTGAAACCAATTAAGCATTTCCTTTAAAAACAAATCACTAATAGCAAATATCATCTTCTGTTTTTCCTTAATAATTCTTCGACTGCTGTTGAAAGTATCAAATAGTTTATCCATCCTTTCAAGAAATTTTGCTGTTCCAAGAGCTTCTCCAGGGAGAACACCCAAGGCTACGAAAGTTTCCACAGCAACAGATACGGAATTGCTGAATATTTGTGCTGCTAAAGAAACTTTCATGTTTTTGAAAGGAGGGACATTTATATGCTTTTCAGTTAATTTGGGTACCAATTTTAATCTAAGAGGATGTGAATTTTGTAATAATGATTCTATACATTATCATCACCCATTTTTAATCCATATTTTTTAAAATTATTGCGGAAACTTTTCAGCAAATGAGGAGGATCATTTAAATAAAAAACTTTATGATTTCCAACGAAAAAATAAGGCTGATCAACAGTGACTTTCAATTTATTTTGCAGTGCTTGATTATTTGTACCTTGGTCGCAAACAAGGCAACTACAGTGATACCAATTTCTTGTAAACGTTTAATGCAATCTTTTACTACAAGCTGTAAATCAAAAGCCTTTGTTGAATCTCGACTAAAGTAATATCCCAGTGGCTGTTTCCAGTTTTTGGAAACTCAACGAATCATCAATACAAGAGCTTGATTAGCTATTTGTGAAGAACTTACATGCCCCAGAACTTGAAATCCAATAATTTTTTCATGCTTTCTCATTATATTGTAAATCTTCTTTCATTGAAATTTCATTCAAACTTATGATACATATTCTATCTAAATCAGGCAAACTGGGAATAACCTTCTCCAGCATTTTAATAATATTTTCATTAATGCCTACCCTAATGTCAGTTTTTGAGAGCCAAAGTTGTAATGAACGAATGGTGGGTAGCTCTAAAAATTTTGTACAAACTTTATATGCACGAGGACTATGAAAGTATAAATTTAACGCAAACGTTTTCATATCCTCTGAGCATTTCCGCCCAAACCTGGTTTGCTTTTTGGTTGATAACTGAGCTTTAAACAGCATGTATGTGGGAGTGTTTAAATTTTGCCGAGCAAATTTTAAGCAGCTTTTCAGAGACGATTTGTCAGAGTCAAAATGTTCCAAATTGCTGGCAAATGATAATTTTTTACGTGAACGAGTATATTTGACCCTCAACCTTGACAAAGATGATTGTAACCTGAAAATTTTCTTCTTGGTCCGTGGAGTGGGTTCGCTTTTCTTTAGGACAGGAAATTGAGAAAGTGGATCATGCTGTGTGCTTGTTGACCAAGGGATTATCACATGCTGTCTCATGAATTTCAGTAACGTTTATGTGTGTAGGGAAATCGACATTCTCGTCTAGAATGAAAATGAAATGAATGCTGTAAGTAACGCTTAGATTCAACCTTCCAGTATTTATGTTGCATAGAGATTTAAATTTATATGATGATAACTTAAAAAATTACCACATAGTAAAACAGCAAGCAGATAAAATTAATTAAAGAAATGATTAATGAAAATATATAATTTATTACAACCAAAAGTATTAAAAAAGCTATTATTATTTTAAATAACCAAATCTTTTGGCCTAATGAGAAATAACAATTTGGATAATGCATACCAAGAAAAAGTGAATCGTGCTGTGTGCTTGTTGAAGGGACATCCAAGGGATTATCACATGCAGTCTCATGAATTTCAGCAACATCTACGTGTGTAGGGAAATCGACATTCTGAAAATGAAAATAAAATGAATGCTGTAAGTAATGCTTAGATTCAACTTTCCAGTATTTATGTTGTATAGTAATGACAACTTAAAAAATGCCATCTACTTTATCTGCCTTTTATTAATCATATCTACTCTTCTATCTTTTTCTTAAGGGTTTCACACATTGACAGACTTTTGTCCCATGACTTACTTAAAACAAGAGGAACGGGTTAACTAATTAAGGGTTGAGTGCAATGGCAAGTATTCCAGGAAATATTAATATAGGATATGGTGAATAATAATTAAATTTGAAATAAGGAAAGTAATTTATAATGGCAGTGCAAATTGGATGAACAAATTTTCAATAACAATGTTTATCTTTTTGGAAATAATTACTGATAGAAAAACAATTTTAATAACATCAGATATCTTAAAGACTTTTACATCCTGATGTTATTAAAATAGTTTTTCCATCAGTAATTATTTCCAAAAAGATAAAAACCGACTCTTCATTAATCCTTGACATCAGCCCTCAAAACTCATGATTGGTGGATTAACAATGGAGCTTTCGGACCATTGTATTCTAGACTGTGCTTGAAATTAAAATCTAAAAATAATGATATAAAGTGATTATAAACAACTGTCAACAGAACAACGTGTAATACCGTCATTGTAAAAGTAATATGAACTGTCATTTTGATTGTTCATCCAAGGTCGCTCTTTGGATGTGTGCTGATTAGCCACGTTCCAGTGATAAAATCATTTTCAGTTGGCTTGCTAGTTAGTATTAACAATTTGTTCATCCAAATTGCACTTTCATTATAAATTATTTTCCTTATTTTAAAATGTTTACTCTAAAGTTGAGAAGCAAATGTTTGTTTTAAATTTCATTATTCCAGGAAACGTCACTGCTGTCATTCAGGTGTTCAGCCCCAGGTAGAGAAGGGGTTAATTTTCTGTTCATTAGTCATTATATTTCACCCTTGGAGCATGAAAATAGATTTTTCATGTTCGAAGATTTCACCCCTGTAGCCCTATTGTTAAGAAGTCTCCTGTGTGTAGCAGCGATTATATCTCTTTTAAATTTTATTTTACTATCTACAAAATTTGCTTTTCACACTTCTTTTAATTTTTCTTCCCTAATTCACTTTTCTAGATTCTAGGGAATTATCCTCTCCTCACTCCCAAGTTGGTAAGTGTGAGGAGAGGATCTTGTGTAGATGAAATGCAGAAGAAACGAAGATCTTGTGGAGAAATGTTACACGAACACAGGATCTTCGTTTCTTCTGTATTTCATCTGTATTTCATCTACATAAGCTCCACAAGACCTTTGTTTCAATTGTGTTTCGTCCTTCAACCTTTGCATTTATCCATTGGGTGACTTTTTTTCATTGTTTCTATTATTTATTTTATTTATTTTTTTTTAATTAAATGGAGTTTAATTTAGTTTTTAATTGATATATTTTATCACAACTCCTACTCTTATATAAAATTCCACAGACTTGAAAGGAAGTCAGTTGGGGAAACCACAAAAACACATGGTTTGGTCCACCCTAGAGGATTCGCTATATTTTTCGCTCCGTCCTCTGTATAGGGCCTAAGTGTGTATAAAATTTCAAGCCTCTAGGTCAATCCTTTCAAAAGTTATGGCGTGTGACTTACATATTAAATACATCTGTACCGTCGTTAATAGGGTTTTAGATGATGCTAAAACCCTAAAAAGTGCTGAACTTCGCTTCCCGTTCTCCCTATTCCCTGGTAAAGCCATAAGCATAGCCTACATGATAAGAGATAGCCTGCCCATTGGCCTCTAAACAGTGTCCCTAAAACGATTAAACTGTTTGGTCATAATCGCCGAGTGGTGGCGCTAGAGTTGATCTGTCTTTTTGCCATTATTCGCTATGTTAAGCCTGTGCCTGTTATTCACTGTGAACACAATTTTAGCATAATTTTAACGCAGTGTAATTAATTTAATTTTTTACATAATAATGGTCAACAGTGGACATTCTGTTACCATTGCTGTACAAGAAACAAAATGTTTTGAGAGAATTAAAGATTCTGATTTTACCGTATGTAATTAAAAGTCCTTTGTTTTCATGTAGAAATGATCATCACTGTGACCTCTTGTGTGCGCTAATTATTAATAAATTTGTTAAACCACATTTAGCAAATTACTCTAGGCCAGTGTTTCCCAAACTGGGGTTCGTAAAATCTTTCAGGGGATTCGCCAAAATTTTCTGTAATGGCGGATTATTATTTGTATGCATGTATGTTTGTATATTTACAAGTTAGTGGGTCGTGCTCTCAGATCTTTGTGAAAGGGTTTCGCGAGTCAAAAAAATTTGTGAAAGGGGTTCGCGAGTCGAAAAAGTTTGGGAACCACTGCTCTAGGCAGATTACTGATACTCACCAAAGAAAAACAAAACATTTATTAAAAAAGACCTTTATCACGAAATTAACCTTTTTATTTTCAAGAAATTAACAAAGTAGTCATAAGGTTACTGTAGTCAGGTTTTTGGACTAAAAAAAAAAAAAGAAACAAAAACAAATCTTTTGAAAACATGGGAAGAATTTTACTCGTGCTCGGGATCAGGAAAAAAAATGCATTGTTTGTAATGAAAATTACAAAGTTTGGCATGAAACGAATTTTATTTAAAACAGCATTTATGTTCACAAAAATGTAAGAATAATTTTAATGCAATGTCAACTCCTTATTTTATGTATATCACTGTTTTTAATTATTTTGTATTGTGTTTTTAAAGTATTCAGCCACTGAATAAGTGAGTGAACCCATAAGATATAGCAAACCTTAACAGATCGACAGTGGCGCGCCTAGTGAAAAAATCGGTAAATGCCCTTGGAAAAACCGGCGACATATTTTTCAATACATTCATCGCGAATGGGCAGGCTATCTCTTATCCAGTGACGTCACAATACGCATGCGCGTTAAGCACTTCTCACAAACTGGACTTACCTGTTATTCTAGATTACCTTGAACAGAACATGGAAAGAGTTGACGCCATCATTAACGAAGACAGGTGTGTCACAGTGTCTGAAATCGCAGCAAATCTTGGAATAAGACACAGTGTCTTCGGTCAATAGGGAACGGTGTTCTACGGCAAGGGAAATTTCAAACTTGCAGAACAATGCAAAAGATACGAGCAGAGAAATGGAGATTATATTGAAAAAGTGAAGAAAAGTTTATAGATTAAAGTGATTTGCTTGTCTTTTCTGTATCAATAAATTCTGCTACTATTGCTCACGACATACAGTATGAATCTCATATTTTAAAAATTTGCAGATATCATTACAGTTTTTATGCGGATAAACCGGAAATGTGAAACTGATAACACTGATAAACGGTCCATGGTTATGTTCAGATATGGAGTATGTAATGCATTGTAATAAATTATTCAATTTATATTATTCTCGGGACTTTTAAGATTGGGAATTTCAAGTTATTTAATTGTAACCGTTTCCTCAGTTACTATTGGCGTTTGACGATTTATTTCCCATTTAATCTTAAATAATAGTTATTAATTAAAAATACAAATTAAATAAAAAATAAGATATAATAAACAAAAATAATTAATCAAAATCAAAATAAAAAGCTGACGTTTCGGATAGAGACTATCCTTTATCAAAGCAAAAAAGGATAATTCTCTAAAAGCAAATAGAATATTAGAGCATTATCCTGAAGTTATGAAAGTTGTACGACAATCGAACAGTGAAGTGTACATTTCTTAGGATGGGACGAAAGCAGCGCTTTCACAAAGCTCATCCAACCAAAATAAACTCCAAATGAAATACACTGAGGTATTCAAGAAGCCTATCTAACCAACCCAAGCGGTCTTCCATGTTATACAAAAAAGAAAATAAGATTGACGATTGTCAGAAACAAACTACAAACGAAATAAAAAACACAAGGAGAAAGAAGATTATCACATCTTCCAGTAGTCCGGGAAAGAGACGTTGCTAATATCTTCAAAATTGACGTCAAGAACGTGCCTCGGTTTACGATACTTCGTATGCCAGTTCATATTCAATGAGTTCTTCAGTATTCCATTCACAAGTTTATTGTCGTGAGTCTTCATCTTCTGTATCATCATGAAAAGGAGATCCTGTATAAACTTTCCGATATGGGCCATGTTTAAATCCATGTGGATGGATTGGTTTTTCACCGTCCTTCTGTCCAGCTGAGCAATGGTCCTCAGGGTAACATTCTGGAATGACTGTAATTCACTCCATCTGGTTTTACAGATAGACGCCCACGCAGGCATGCCATAGAGGAGTATGGTCCGGATAATCGATTTGTACAAAAGTAGCTTGTTGTCAATGCTGAGGGCGCTGTTGCGACCCGTGAGAGCTATGATACTGTACTTAGCCCTCTTCGCTTTGTTTAGAGCATAGGACATATGCCGGTCCCGTGAGAGTCTTGAGTCAATGATAACTCCCAGATACTTGTAGTTGTCCACCCAGTCCAGTTTCTTATTGAACAGAACAAGAGAATCTGGGAGACGCTTGAGCTTCCTATTGAGGTACAAAGCCTTGCACTTTCCGACGTTAAGGTTCAACTTCCAGAAGTTAAACCAGTCTTCGAACTGCTTCAAGGCGCACTGCAGCCGAGTGATAACATGAGCCGGCTGGTGTGCCCATGTCATAATAGCAGTATCATTCGCATAAAAATACAGATTACAATTATCGGGTTTCGGGAAATCATGTACAAAGTAATTAAATAGCACAGGCCCGAGGACAGAACCCTGAGGGACACCGGCCTTTACAACACGGGGCGTGGAAAGATTTTCTCCAAATTTGGCTTGATAGGATCTGCCGTCAAGAAAGGATTTCACCAACAAAATCAAATCGGCAGGGAACCCGTCTCTGATCATTTTGTAGACAAGGCCCTCATGCCACACCTGGTCAAAAGCTTTACTGACATCGAGAAATACCACCCCACAGTACCTGGAGAAGTTCAGGGGGGGTGCTCAGGTCTTCAACGAGCCTCCATATCTGCATCGGACAAGAGTGGGCAGCACAAAAGCCAAACTGCTCTTCCCGAAAAAGGTCATTTGCTAGACAGTGGTCTTGGAATCTGAGGAGAATCGTTTTCTCCAACACTTTGGACATCGTGGGTAGCAGGCTAATAGGTCGGTAACTCGCCGGAATTGCAGGATTTTGCCCCTGCTTAGGGATACTCAACAAAATAGATTGCTTCCAAGCCACAGGGAAGTAAGAAAATTTCCAGCAGACGTTCATGATATTAGTGAGATAGTCAATAAAGTTCTTCGGGAGATTTATAAGGTCGTTATTACTCACCTTGTCTCTTCCTGGAGCCTTCTTCTTTTTCAGTTTACTTATGATGGTGGCGACCTCTCCAGCCTCGATGCTCTTTTTCGTTAAATGCTGTTGGACTTCATCAAAGTTGACAATACCTTCTTCCACACGCTGAGACATGATTTGGTTCTCGGGTTTATCGTTGGTAGGAGTAACAAACTGCATTTCCAGTGAACCTGCAATGACTTGGGCCTTGTCCTGATCAGTTTGAACATAGTCACCTTGTGGTGTACGGAGTGGAGGAAGCGTAATATTCTTCTTCTTTTGTAAAGCTCTGACCATACTCCAAATGGAATTGTCGCGAGCCGACAAGCTTTGGAGTTTTTCATTCCATCTAGCGTCGCGAAGATCTTTTTTCTCCTCTTGAACTCTTCGCACTAACCTGTTGTACTTGGTTTTGAGCCAAGGTTCACGATAGCGTTGCCATAGTCTACGGGTCCTGTTTCTTTCAGCAATTAGGCGTTGGATTCCAGGAGTGAGTTGGATTCGATGAGAAGGTTTATTCTCTGATGGACACTTACTAGCTTCTATGGCACTGTTAATACATCTGGTGATGTCATCAACAAGTTGATCGATGTCCTCTGTACAGTAAGCAACGTCGGGATGGTAGCCATAGTCCTTAAGAATATCTTTGTAGAGCTTCCAGTCTTGATGATGTACGAGTTCCTCTCGGAAATTTATGTCAACATTGTCAAAGTTCAACGCCACAGGCTTGTGGTCAGAAGAAAGGTCATCAATCCTGAAGATATTGTACGGTTTGAAGAAACCCTTCATGAGCGAGATGTCCAAAACGTCACTACTAGGGGAGTGGTCGCAGTAGTAGGTGTCCTCCACAGGTCCAGCAGCGATGATATCATCTCTACCTTGTATGTACCTATAGAGAATCATGCCGTTGTAATTCTGCGTTCTGGAGTTCCAGCTTGGGTGTTTGGCATTTAGGTCACCAGCTAGGTCGACTGGAGTGTCACCACTGACGAGTTCATCACACTCGCAAATGTCAAGATAATGTTTAGGTGAATTGTAGAGCGCCACGAACTTCACTTCACCAACGTCATTGATAATGATGGAGGCCGATTCCATACCTGCATAAGACTTGGATACTAATTCTTGGTGTTGAATTCCCTTCTTAATGAAATAACGACAAAATAACTCTTTAACCACAACAGTTAATAATCACAACGATTAATAATCAACTTCTGTTGAACGGTTAGAGAGTTGATTTTCCATATAAACCTTCGCTCTTTGTATAATCGAATTGTATAAATAAACAAGAATATAACTCGTAAAACGATTTTCAAATATGCTGAAAAGAAGAATATAAAGATTTGTTGTTTAATATTACAGTAATATTTTTATATACAGCAATGGCGAAAACTGCATGTATATAATCTTTCCAAACACACGCAATATGAGAAATGAAATGCTCACACGTCTAAGTGTTTTAAACTACTGGGCATATGTTCTTTCCACTGCTAGATAAAAATACCATAAACATCAGGAAAGAAAACTCATTGTTTCAAAGCATTGTCGGGAAAAATCTTTTAAGCATTCCAAGGAGCTTTAGCTGTGACGCAGATGTAATTTTAAATTTGAATATCTCACTTTTACTTGCACTTGGTTTAAATAAATAGTGAAAATACCTTTGATGCTATTGGCAAGCGCCATGGCCGATGGGGGCAGCATCTGTCATGCTACGACGTCACAAAATGGCGGGCATAATGGGTTTAGATTTGCGATTTTAATCTGTATGCTATAAGAAGATCTTAAGTGTAGCGCGAAAATTTTCATAAACAGAAAAATAAATAGCAGTGTTTTATAGAATTTTTATTTATCTTTTTATTACAAATTATCTTTTTGTCTTTTTAAATATCTTTTCTCGTAAGCTGTTTTGTTTGTATTAATAACTGAATCCTAAAACAGTATAGCCTACTACTATTTTTTTGTAATTTTTTTTTTATTTTTATTTATTTATTTTTTTTGATCATCGTAATGTAAATGTACCGCGGAAGTTTGAATATAGGTTCAAATGATAAAAAAAGATTGAAAAATATTGGTTTAGACGATAGTTCACTTTCTAAATAACACGCCTTAAATAAACTCACTAATGCACGCGGTAAATCTGCTTATAACTAAATAAAATTTCCTAAATCTTTCAATAAAAAAAATCAATTAAATTTTTAATCATATTACTGCAGCAGAACACTGAA
The DNA here is from genome assembly GCA_023313115.1 of Rhysida immarginata. NCBI lineage: Eukaryota > Metazoa > Arthropoda > Chilopoda > Scolopendromorpha > Scolopendridae > Rhysida > Rhysida immarginata. The sequence goes on from JAHWFO010032239.1 coordinate 411,095, forward strand.
AGAAATAGAATGATTCAAGGCAATTTATTTTATTTAGTTGTACAGATTTTGTTAAAATTTGTTCTCAGCTAATTTTGGACTATATAAATTATTAACAAAACAATTTACGAGAAAAGATAAATCATGTTCAAATCTAGTCTACTTTGAAGGCCTTGTTTTCATTTTCTGTATGACTCGCTCTCACAACTTTCCATCAGGTGCTTATAAAAACTATCAAGAGCTCTTTTTCAGGCACGTGATCGTTTACTTCCATAGTGAGCGCTTTATTCAATCGCTCGTGAAGATTTTTGACAGTGATCAGTGAACAAGAGGTATATGCCAAAGAAAAACACTTTATGCCTTTATGTGGATTTAATAGATATCATTGCATTTATTCTTGCATGACAATAAATGTAAATACAAGAGTATGAAATCGCAAAGATCCAATAGATCGCGTGTACGAGAAAAATCGACAGGTAAGAGAAATTAGAAACCTGAGAGAAAAGTTTAAGAAATAAGATATATAGGACACTCTTTGCTTTCATCTTCACCTCATTCCTTCATAGCATATACCTTGACCTGTTCAGGGGCTTCAGGTTCATTTCAAACATATAAACCGCATTGGGAACAATCGACAAGGTGGCATACGATTTCACTGTCGGCCATTGTAATTGCAAAGTGAAAGGGTCAGGCTCAAATTGAATGAATAATCGGACTCAAAGTTTGGAAAATAATCGGAAAGTAACTACGATGGTCTTGATGATAAGCGTTCACTAAACTATAGCGAGATCAGTGAATTTTAGATCGTGAACGAGCGCGCTCGATCGCGATCAGAATTAAAAGGACCCTTACATAGTGTTTTTGCATGCTTCTCTAGATTTAATTTCACTTCCTATTTTTCATTCTGCCTTTTCTATTTCGGTAAATAATTAAATAAATCCCTTTCCCTTTGGATATTTTGAATTATCACGCAGCAGTACTTGGAGGGCCCCCAAGGGCGGTGCGAACGGTGCGGCTGCAGAAGACCCCATGGCTGGATTTTTCACGATAGAAATATTTTTGAAAATAGGCCTCGCACTACAAATATTTTAAAAATAGATCCCGCACGAACATTTATCATCAGATTTTTTTTCTTTTGGCCAGTCCTAAGTATTTTACTTGTTATTGATGCGCTTTCTTTCACTTTTCATTGTAGGCTGTGGCTTTAATGATACCCTGCATAGCCGCCATTAATTAGTTTCTCACATGACCGCTAGGTGTCAGCCACTTCAGTGGCGCTTGCGAATACGCATTCACGTCATTTTTAAATATAGGCCTAACTTTAATTAGCCATTTTAACAATAGGCCTAACATTAATTAGCCATTTTTAACAATAGGCCTAACATTAATTAGCCATTTTTGACAATACGCCTAACATTATTTAGTCATTTTAACTGTAGACCTAACATTAATTAGCCGTTTTTAACAATAGGCCTAACATTAATTAACACATTTAACAATAGGCCTAATGGCCCTGAATTTTAAAACGAAGCATCGACAAAGCTTCATAACGGGCACGTGCTCCAAGCTGCCATCAACAATGCTTAAATGATAAACAAAAACTAACATTGTATTCATTTATGATTCGTCAGTAGGTTTCGATTGATATATTACATGTCCTAAGTTCATATTCTTTACATTAGTGCACGCGCTTGAAGGGGTCCACGAGAGCTCATCAAAAGTTGATATATCGCAGTTAAGTTCTTCCATTTTCACGTTTTCGTGCAAACCATGGCCGGCCGTGCACATAAAGATACTGATTAAGCTTGTATTCTTAAATATAGCTTTAGCTAAAGCTAGTAATAAGGGGTCATTGAAGTACTTTTTGTGGGTCATTTTCTCAATGTTTGTTTTTGTCTCTCATTATTTCACGTACGGTGTATCTTACTCCCTTAATTATTTTGACTAGTGTATAATATGTAATTATACTTGTGGCATCTAATGTTAAATTATGTCCAAAAGTAAAACTTAAGTGCACAATTTTTGTAACAATTAAATATGTTATCGATACATTTCGAAAATCGAAAAGAATGCCATATTCGTCTTGTGCTCGTCATTCCCGTTCGAATGACATATTATATGCCTTTTATTGCCAATAAAAAAATTTAATGGGGGGGGGGGGTTAGGTCTCAATAGTCACGTGACTGTTAGACCGATTTCCATCACAAACTAATCAGGTGAGCTCAGGAAGTGTCTCTATCGAAGAGCGAAAGCAGAATTTGAAAAAGTTAAAGCGTTCTTGAGTAATCGTCGGACATACAGACGGACAGACAGACACACAAACAGAGCGAAACCAATATATGCTTTTCAGCATATAATAAGGAGCAGTTTCGTTCAGGAATAATGTCATCATGATCAAGCCGGCTATACATATGTGCCCCGCGTGATGCAGCACAGGGCTCATAATCTACAAGGGACCTTGGTCTCCTGTCAAAAATAAAAAGTAAATAATTTACCATTAAATTTGAGCCTCCCAAGCTCTCTCTCAGAGCCTTCAGTTGCTTCCATCCGGCGATATATTGTTTTACCAAATGAATGTGTAAAATACTTGTATATACTTGGAGAGATCAATAGTTGGGCGAGTAGATCGATAGATAAATGAAAGCAGATTTCTGTGGATAACGCACGATTTATTCATCAATATAAAAGAGTGCTTTTTATCAAGTAACTTGAAAGTAATAAAAATAAATAGGTAAAATTAAGTTTAGAAAACATATCAAATTATCGAATTTACTATGGAATATAAATACTCTAGTATTAAACGTTTAAAATATAATTTTATCTTTTAACTATATGAAGAAACTAATTATACTCTAATATATACTTTTCGCAATTAACTATCGCGTCTAAAGTTTCATTAATAACTATTGGGGGAATAATTTCAGGAACCATTTCAATACGGTCATTACCCTGCCCACTAGAGTTGTCCGCCTTGGGATGATTCCCTTCTGAATAACAATTTCCTATCTTCAGGCAACATTGAGGTTTGTGGAGCATAGAAAATTGCTGAAGAATGCCCACTCATCCATATATGGTTAGAATTTTGGAGACATAGCCTGTAGGGATTATTACGCTCGTTTGGATTTCGCTGGTCATCGTTTCATTGTGCAATTCTGCAAACGTGCCTCATGGGGAAACATTTTCCATATCTATTCCTCAACACAACGATTGTTCTATTGGCTTACCAAAACTGACAATAGCAATATTTTTGTCCACTAAAACTTTCAAAGTGTTATACTCATTAGACAATAAACAGTCAACGTATCCTCAATCTTTAAGATTTTAACGACTATCCAAAAACAGTCTTTTAAGCGCTTTACTTCGACCAGGGTCATTAATAAATTGGAGCATTTAATAATTCATGGAAGGCTCTAAATTTCTCTCTAAATTTAAAGGCATAAATCTTTAATAATCGGAAATGTCGTCGTGTAAAAGAATACTTAATCAAAAATAATTACTGTGTTTAGAGTTAATTAAATAAAAACTATTCATCTTCGCAATGATGACTCTCCACCCAACTTACCCTAAACTAGTTCTAGCCCCCCTTTACCTCCCCGCACACATAAAAGTACATACATTTGCAGGTCTGGCGCATGACAAATCACAGATCGGCCCGTAAAAGGCTGGCCTTTTGTTGCATTGATTGAACACACACATTTAGCCAGTATGATCTAGTACAATGGGTTCGTCATCAATCGGAAAAGAAAAATAAAAGCTATTATTTTAAATAACATCGGTAGGATTTGTTAATTTATTTAGATAGGATTTATTTATTATTATTATTATTATTATTATTATTATTATTATTATTATTATTATTATTTTGCAAAAAAAATTAGTCAGTTCTTCTCTTTATTTTAGTCTCTTTATGTTGTTAGAATATATAAACATGCAAAAGATCGAAACTTTTCTAGAAATTCCGCGAGAGTTTCGTACAACAAAACTTACTGTCTACATCTATATTATAGAACCTCTGACAATTAAGTTCGGTGAATGACGTCATATTGCGAGTGGATTGCTGGATTACATGAAACAGAAGTTACTATCCTTCAAAGTAATCCTCGTCGATGGTAATGCACTTCTGGGAACGGCTGTACAAGTCCTGGACACTCCTGGCGTAGTGGTTTTCAGCTATAGCCTTCAGTTGGGTCGTAACATTATGTTGGATGTCTGGCCAATTCAGGGGGCGTCTTCCACGGTGTTCCGGCCTCCTTGGAACCGTTTAAACCACTCATAAACACACTTCAAAGTGATACCACTTTCTTTGTAAACTGTTGTCAGCATTTCATGAGTCTCTTTCGTTCGCTGATACATTTTGGGTTTCGACCACGCGCACTACACTTTCACTCTTGAATGTCCTGTTTAAACACTATAAACATATTCGCAGCGCTGATTCTCTCAAATTTGTTTAAACATGTTTCGACCTGTCTGGGGCAGGATACGACGGTAGCGCACTCTTACGACCGTTAGCAATATGAGGTCATTCACCGAACTTAATTGTCAGAGGTTGTAGAAAGCGTACAGAAAACGAATTTAAAAATTCTTATCCATAATAAGGCATGACATGCTAAATAGCAGCCGAAGTAACTCGTGAGGAAAGTCAAAAGCATACGCAATATGTTTCGCCTGTGTTAGGTCCTTTCTTTGACCTTACAGACTGAGATTTAATAACTTTTGATTGCCACCTCACAGGCTGAGAATTTCATCTCCACCAAAAAGGTTAGACCTTTTTTTCTGCGTTCCTGTATAGTAGGTTTCTTCACGAACGCTAGGAAAGAACTGTTTGCAAAGAATAGTATGTAAATGAAGGTGTATTGAGAATGTTAATTGTACAAAATAAGAGTAAGGAAAACCAGTTTATTATTTCTTAACCTAGTAAAGAAATGTTCGTAGGTTTCCTAATCGGTCTACTGTATAATCTAACTACTTCATGCGTTTGACGTAGAGAATAGCTTTTATTTTCTTCTAAATTGTAAACATATAGTAATTAAAGAATATATCATTAGATGATCACTTGAGGGTTTAATAGCACGCCTTACCTCAGAATATTCAAATTAATGATGAAAAATAGGAAAGAAAATATAGCTGCGGAACATGATGAAAAATGGAAAAATATAGCTAGTTTTAAAGTCATTCGTGCAAAATTAACATTACAGGGAGCAAAATTATCACTTGGTTCATTGCTTCGAGACAGAAAATTTGAAAAATAGGACTAATTATGCTAAACGGAAAAATAATAATTTTAAACATAATTAATAGCAAATCAAAAACGAAAGTAAGCCCGAACTTTGTCTGTGTGGACAACTTTAAGCAAAATTAAATTAGTTTTCAGCTTTGTAGCTCTGTATGAACTCGTCGCAGACGGATGTCTAGATGTTAACGAGCAAAAGCGCTTCGACGGAAATTTCTCTAAACGAAATTTCCAGTAAGAAAATTAGTGAGCAGCTTAGTTCGTCCACCTGCGTCTTCACCTGGCACCTGAAAGAGGAAATTGGTGAAGAGGTGAGGAGATAATACCATTAGTTGTGTTCAATACGTCTTTCAACTCCCAGAAAATTTAATTCTTTGCTGTACGCAGCTATGTGGATAACAATGCATGAATATAGTTTTTGTAAATTTTCCAATTTATTTTAACCTTCGAGCATGAAAATAGAAGATTTTCATGCTCGAAGATTTTTATTTATTTATTTATTTATTTATTTATTTATTTATTTAAATGGTACAAAAAAAATCCTGTCCAAGGCCCAAATGGCTACATGGCCGACGAGAAGGGTCCTTGGAAGGACAAAGTAAAACAAAATAGTAACTAGTAAATACAAATAAATAATAAAAAGCTATATAGAAAATAACTAAACAGAATAATCCAAAAGGTTAACGAGGGTTAGTAAGTGTGTTAATCGATAGAAGATAGAGTTTCAAAAGGCGTTTGAACATATGACAGGAAGGGGAAGACCGAATGGCTTCAGGTAAATCAGACACCATTTAATTCCTGCGTAAGAAACACTGCGTTGTTTATAATTACTTTGTGACGTTATCAGTGTTATGTAGAGATTTTTTGTCTGTTGGGAAAACTTGATCTGTGGAATAATAGAAAGTATTATTCAGTTTAATTGGTGGGAATATGAATAAATATTAAATTTGGAGATTTGTCTATGCTATGTTGATAAAATTGATTATTTTTGTGCTGGACACCTATAATACTACACGGTTGTGAGAGTAGTGGAGGGGGAGGTGTTCTGACAGGAAGAGACTGTTCTTTTTAGAATTTTTGTGATTTGAGCAGAAATTGGTCTGTGAATTAATTGGTGGGAGGAATCATTGGGTTGATTTAAGGATCACTTGTGTCATGGAATAAATATGGAATTTATTGCTATTATGTTAAACTGTGTTTTTTGGTTGCTTTTTGAGAAGTGAGAGAGGGAGAAAAGAGGCTGGATGCTTGGCTCCAATAAATTAGATCGTGGGAAATCGAAAGTCGTGAGTTCTGCTAAGGTGTTGGCTAGAGGAAGGCTGCACGCTCTCTCCTCTTGTATGGTAATGTGTTTTGAGGCTCAATGGAAATTGATGAAAAGGGCTTCTGTGCTGAATTCACAGTTTGTTAAGTAATCAGATAGCTTCTCCTTTCAATTTTGGGAATGCGCAGACTCATCAACATATAAATATGGGTTAAGCCCCTTGTTAAGGGTGGCATCTCCTTCGAAACCCCGATTTGACTTTCCAGTTTATATATTGTGTAACCAAAAATTCAAAAGATCCATTATAGGAGGGGATGTCCGCATCAATCTGATTGACGTTAATCAGATTCGTTATGTTTTGTTCTCCATTTTATCTTCTTTGTTTTCATAAGAAAATGCAAATCTTTTACGGATTGCAAGGAGTGAGGAACGCTCTCCAAGTGTTTGTAAATGGAGCCTGGACGTAATCATCATATCGTAGAGTCATTATTGGAAATTGGAAATAAGAAACTGAAAATTGGAGCCCCGACATTCTTCAGAGCAAATTGGAGCAAGTAACGGAATTTTCTTCAAGTAACTGGCATGATTAGGAACCCAACATTGAGAGAGGAAGACGACTACATATTTGAAATCTTCTGTTGAACTTAGTGGGGACATTTTGAGACCTCCCGTGGACTCACTCACTAATCGATCCGGATTATCTTCATGTGTTTTTTGTGCTTCAGAGTGATAAGTGAAATATTTTATGGCCTGTTTAAAACAAAAAGTGTTTTGTGCCCAAGTTTGGATTAATAGTGATCACAAGTCTGCAGGTGTCTGAAAGTATGCAATTGTAAGTAGAAAAGAGCTTTGATATTTTAGAAAATTTCTTTGGTTGTCACGACAAGAGGTGTGATAAAGAACAATTTGAGAGAACTTTATTAGAATTGAGTTTTAAGTAATGCTATCTCTATCTCAGAGCGATTGAAGAGCTTGAGATTTGCTCATTGAATATTAATCTTATTTACATTTATTGAATTTTGGCATATTTATCATAGTTATAAGTAACTGGGGATTTTAATATTAACTCTCTTCTTTTGTGATAAGAACTAACAACTTTCTTTTCTTTAGATTTAAGGCGTACATTTAAGGTTTGTATCTCATTGGTATTCTTTTAACTTTGAATGAAAGATTTTTATTTAATTCTAATCCTTGCCTATTTTATTGGAATAAATAAGTCACAACCTGCCACTTTTTAAAGAACCCAATCTTTGTCCTTGATTGAGTATTTTCTTGTTTTTAAAGGATTAATATTGAGCTAGCTGTTTTGTTGAATTCATTGCATTGGACTCTGGTGTTGATTTGAGATTAAGGGGGAGGGGGGGTCCAATCAATGGGATTTTGGATACATTGGCACCCTTCATGTAAGATGGTACAATCAGGGAGGAAGGTTACAACTTTAAGCAAGGGGAAGTGGAATAGAATTAGCTGACCGAGTAGTATAAGAATGGTAGTGATATTGATAAGTAACACTATATATATATTAATATTTATCTTATTTTATTTTTACTTATAATTAAGGTAATAGAAACGTACAGATTTACTTAAACCAGATATTATGCCTAGGATAAAATCTAATGTAAATCAAGGCATTTTTTTCACCTCGTTATTATACAGAAGCTCACATATTATATAGGGGGAAAACTATGTAGCTCAACCTATGCAATTTTTTTCTTAATCTTTAAAGAATAATTTAAAAACAAAAGTTAGAACTCAGTTAAGAAAGCAGTTTTAAAATATACAGTCAATATATAGACTTCCTCACTTAAAATGAACCACGGTCGGCCTTAGTGCGATCTATGCGGCAACTGGCACGATCTGTTTTCCTTAGCTTCTCCGTTTGGACCAATTAACAAGGCCTTTTGAGATTAACAAGGCCTGAGCATGCTGCTCCGTTTCAATAATAAAATGCGTGCGAGAGCGATTTCCCCAATCTGCCGCCAGATGTCCATCTTTCTCTATAAAATCTAAAGCTCTAGATTAGGAAAGTACGGCAAACCCTTTCCGCGCCGCCATTGTTGGCCCAGTTGGCCCTATCAATTGAGTTGCGCGTACTCTAAAGTTCGTCTAAAATGCAATTTTTAAATTTTTTTCTGTATTATTAACGCTCGGGAAATTTAACTGACAACCAATAAATTTTGCAACTATTGATTTTCTTTTAAATTTTGTTTTTAATTAAAATTTTCTCTATATAAATAATGATAAGGTAGAGGTAAATTAATGATAACTAGATTTTTTGAAGGGTTAATTTTTTGAAAAGATTTTTAGTTTTTCACTTCATTTTTGAAGGGTTAATGGATGAATAAATTAATAAATTTTAAAATACATGCTACGTGTAGGTTTTTATGCAATTTTATTCATCAAAATAAAATTTTATAAATTTTTATTAAAGATAATTTAATAAACTTTTATCAAATTATTTTTATATTTTTATCAAAACTTCAATTTAACAGTTATTTTCATGTTATTAAATTATAAAAGTAGTAGAATACTACCAGGTTAGTACGCATATTAGGTGGGCGTGGCCAAGGCGCGTCGTTTTTCCACCAATCAGCGTGCAGTATTCGCATCACGTGACCACCCCAACCCCCCTGCCCCTTCCTGACGTCACAGGCGTTCAACCAATCAGCGTGCAGAATGCGTAACACGTGACCACTCACCCCCTCCACCCCTCGACTTCGTGTCACGTGACCACCCATCCCCCCTTCTCCGATTACTTCCCGTTGTTCAAACGATTCCAAATTTGGCAGTCTGCTTCATTACCGGTTACAATACAATCCAATAAAAAGAAAATGTTCAAAATTCTAATTTTTTTTTTTAGAATGATGTCACAGGCGTTCAACCAATCCGCGTGCAGAAAGTGAGTCACCTGACCCACCACCTCACCTCCCCTGTTTTGGGCGTTGGTCTTTATTTGGGCGTTGGTCCTTTATTTGGGCGGTGGTCCTGTTTGGGCGGTGGCCTTTATTTGGGCGTTGGTCTTTTTTCTGGGTGTGGTCTTTTTTGGGGGTTTTTGACACTAGTGGGCGACACTGTTCGTTGTGCACACCCTTCTCTGATGGTAAGGTAATCACGTGATGGCAGCCATGTTCAGGTTGCCTAAGGCTGAAATAAAATTAATTTTATAATCCTCTGATGTACCCCTGGTGCTGGTAGCTTGGCACCAGGGTGTCTGGTTTGAGGGGTCCTGAGGCCCTCAGCAAAATCCACTTAGGTGATTCTGTCTTACAAGTGAACAGCTGTTGATTCGCTTATATACAAATCAAACTGGGTAGGTGGTTTGTATACTAGCACACCTCGATTTTGATTACCTAATTACTAATTCACTATTGTTTCTCGGGTAACCAAATTTTTTCCAAGCTCTTTTTACAGTTTTTCTAAATAAAACGACTGCTGTTTCAAGGTGTATTGTTTTGTTTTTTAATTTTCAACTAATGCCTACATTGTTTCAATTGACAGGTGTGCATCTGAGTAGGGACTAATGCTGTCTAAAAGGGTAGGACTGAACTCTCATACACCTGTTTATAAATAAATAAATAAAATAAATACAGATGTGTTTTTTACATAACTTAATTTAAATTTTGGTCATGGATGATGCATTTTCTAACCCCGCTAATGCTGCCGGTTTTGGTGGCGTGAAAGGTTTACCTAAACAAACAAATCACTCTGAATAAGAGACACGTGAATGGTTAATGGGCGTGAGAGCTTATACACTGCATAAACCGGTGCGTCATCATTACCCACGTAATCGCATGCGTGTATATGCGCCATTTGAGCAATTTCAAGTGGACTTGGTTGATCTAACCAGTCTGTCAAAACAGAACGATGGTTATAAATTTCTACTTACCTGCATCGATGTTTTCTCGCGCTATGCGTGGGTCATTCCTCTAAAAACGAAGAGGGGACTTGAACTTCAGCAAGCCTTTCAAAAAATTTTCACACTCAGCAGTGTTCTTGTAAAAGTGAACAGCGATAAAGGGAAGGAATTTTTAAACAAGCATGTTCAAGATTATTTTAAAGAACTCGAAATCGATTTCTTCACCACAGAATCAGATTTGAAAGCCATTACGATCGAACGATTCAACCGTACGTTAAAAACGAGGATGTTTAAGTTTTTTACATTTACCAACAAGCACAGATACATCGATGTCTTACCTGATCTCGTGTTAAGCTACAACCACCGCAATCACAGAACCCTGGGTATGGCGCCAGCTGATGTCAATGAACGAAATGCCCCAGCTCTATGGTTGAAACAACAGAGTTATTATACAGCAGCACCACAAAGAAATCCAAGGTTGCAAATTGGAGATTACGTACGTATTTCGAAAGTGAAAAACATATTTGATAAAGGCTATCTTCCAAACTGGACCGAGGAGGTGTTTGAGGTTTCAAAAATCATTTATAGAAAACCTGTTGTGTATAAAATTAAAGATTACGATGGCAGCGAGATCTCAGGTGTATTCTACGATCAGGAGTTACAAAAGGTGAAAAAGCCTGAAGTTTTTAACATCGAACAGATTATTCGCTGGCGCACGAGACGAGGGGTGCGCGAAGCTTTTGTGAAATGGCAAGGTTACCCTGCCAGCATGAACAGCTGGGTACGAGAGATAGATCTTTTAAATGCTTGACAAGAGGCGTTTGACAACAGTTGGGTCCGAGTACAGCCATCATGTATGAAGACACTGATTTTTATGTTACGTTACCATCAAACACACCTACTGGTGAACAAATTCATTCCAATACAACAGCTCATTTTATTACAAGACTGCCGAGGACGCTACGTTTCCAGGGGCGATGGGAGGTTGGCTTATCGGAAACACATTTCCCAGCCCTCTTCAAGAACATTACGACTGTAAACAACACTTTCGAAATAGGTTTCAAGACTGATCTCATAGATGAACAAATCGATTTCAACATTGTTTCACCAGTAAGAATTCCGACACTCCAGACTTTCATAATCGAAGTTGAATTGGTGTTACAAGCCTATTTGAAAGATGTTCTCTTTTACCATAACACTTCTTTAGACCAAAATGTCATCATGAGTTTGCCTCTGAATGTCGGGATTCGCTTTAACACTCCCGAATTCTGTAAGGTGTTCAATGTTTCGCCAAATATTTTCTACGAGGATCGTTTCTCTCTAACTCCGGATTACAACCTGCCGTTTAAGTGGGTGTCCGATTTTTCTGTTACGTTAAGGTATCCCAAGTCGGCACCTCTATACCAAAAAATTGTTGAATTTAAGAGTACCAAATTGCAAAGTAGGGTTGCCACTATTGATTTTCTAAAAGATAGTTTTAGAACGGCGGGTATCGAGACAAAGATAGTTAATGATCTTGTATTGTTTACGGGGTCCTCAACACAGTTCATTGAATTCCCGGCAGCTGTCAACATTGGATTTATACCTGATAGGTTTCTGAACAAGAAATTGAAAACGCCTATTACTATGCCCTTAAGTGACACAGCTGACGGATTTATCAGTTGTGTTATTTTTGATCCACCTGACACTACTGAACTGTGCATCTTAAAAATGCCCGAAGGGTATTATGATAGTCGTAGGGACGTTGTTGAGGCGCTCGTTAAGTTGATTCCATTGAAAGAACAGGCTTTTTACAAAATCAATCTCATACCTAACAAATGTTTTCATTTCAAATGCACAGAAGACCGTTATATTAGTTTTAGCGAGGGTTTATGTTACACATTGGGTTTACAAGCTGAGCTTTCCGACTTGGAACTCGTTATTGGTGAGGGTTCAACCCCAATAGATCTTACACGTGGCATACATGGTTATTATCTGTATACAGACATCATACAACCGCAGGTTGTGGGTAACACATTCGCTCCGCTCCTACGAATCATACCCGTTTCACATGACAGACGAGAAGTGATTTATCAGGCTTTTCATTCACCCGACTACTTTGTTCAGAGAGGTAGAGGCCTTGTTAAAAGACGAAATTCAGCATTTCCTACTCATTTACATGTAAAAAGGCCCAGAGGCAACAGCGTGGAGACCTTTCTAAAGAGCGAATACAGACAAAGAAGTCGAGTGCAGCGTTCAAAAAAGCTGAAAAACAAGCAGAAGAAACAGAAGAAGAGGAAGAAACAGAAGAAGTCAACAAAAACACCGGCAAAAGTACGTTCTAAGCCAATTTTAAACATACGTCCTTTATCATCAGTTTTCGCCTAATACATACGTAATCATGGCATCAATGATACACCAGCTGAGCACTGAATGTCTCAACAGCGATCTCGACATTTTTTCTATACCTCACACGAGCGGCCAACAGGAAAAGTGACACGTCACGGGGTACCAGCCAACAGCCATCATCAGCCAAGACGGGCCTATTGAATTCTACGTACCGGGTTTGGCAGATTTTTACACGGATCTCGATCAATATACATTAAACTTAGAAGTCGTTATCAACAAAGGGGATGGACAGTTACCAGCTGGTGATAAAACAGGACCTGTGAACCTTTTCTTACATTCGCTATTCTCACAAGTCGATTGCTATCTAGGTGATACGTTAGTTAGTCATATTAATAACTTATATCCATACAGAGCTTATTTTGAAACTCTTTTGAACTATGGTCAGACTTCTAAACAAAGTCAACTCACAACAGCCGGGTATTGTAAAGACACGAGAGGTAAAATGGACAATGCTGACGATACAAACAATGGGTTTAAGTTACGTAAATAACTCGCACGAAACGGCGTTTACTACATGGAAGGTCCGCTCCATTTAGACATCTTTCGGCAGGGTCGATTGCTACTAAACTCTACGGATTTTCGTCTGAGGCTTTACAGAAGTAAACCCTCCTTTGCTCTGATGTCTGATGTAGCTAATCCCAATTATCAGATTACAATCCGAAAAGCAACGCTGAATGTTGAGAGAGTTAAAGTTAACACAACCACGCTATTAGCACATGCAAAGACTCTGCAAACGACTAACGCGTTTTACCCTATCGGACGGGTTGAAATAAGGTCAGTGAGTATTGCTACTGGAACTAGAAATCACGTCATACAGAACTTAATTACTGGTCAGATTCCCTCCCGGTTGATTTTTGCATTTACATCGAGTGAAGCCCAGAATGGTTCTTTTACTTCGAATCCATTCAACTTTCAACATTTCAATCTATCTTTCTTCTCCCTCTCATTGGATACTCATGCAATTCCTCTAAACCCTCTGACGCCGAATTTTACCTCTGGGTCATACTTGAGAGAGTTTGTTCATTCCATGAAGGCACTTGGAATTTGGAAAGAAGACAGAGATGTTGACATCAGTCAGTTCGATTACGGTTCTGGTTACACATTTCTGGCCTTTGATCTTTCGGGGGACAGGAATTATTATACAGATAGATTAACCTTATACGTAACGGTACGTTAAGCGTTGAAGTTCAGTTTTCCGAACCTTTAGCTAATTCGGTTAATCTGATTGCTTATTGTCAATATCAGAATCTCCTGGAAATCAATAAAGACAGAACCGTAAATTTCGATTTCACAAATTAAAAGGTCGATGGATACGCAAGAGCTATGGAGGGCTCTTGAGAGAGATCCATTCACATGTACTATGGCAAGAGGTGTTTTCCCGGCGGATTTGGTGCTTCAACTCAAACCTCTTCATCCAGCTTTACTCATTGCTAATACGGATGATTCCGTAAGCCAGGCTCGCATTGGGTGGCTTTTTTTTATACCGTCCAGCAAACAAGCATACATCTTTGATTCTTTCGGAATGTTTCCTCAACCACAATTCCAACCGTTCATGCTTATGCATGCGGAAAAATGGAGCTACAACACGAGAATAGTGCAACATCAGACGTCTGACACATGCAGTCATCACTGTCTACATTACCTGAAATTAGCAGCCAGGGGTTATTCTACTGCAGACATCTTGAACAACACTTATACAAATGAACTGCTTTTAAACGACTTACTCGTGAAATGTGAAATCATCCAAGACGAATATACTACCAACTCTGAATTTAATATCTGCGAAAAGGCCAAATGGAACCAATGTTGCAAACCTTTAAATTACTCTGTTTAATTATTCTAATTATTATTATTATCTGTTTTATTCAATTTCTGTATATTCATTTGTTCAAATAAACTTTTCGTATTCAGATTGAATTTGTGTTTGTTTGTGGTTACTTTTAATAAATAAATAAATAAATAAATAAATAAATAAATTACACAATCAATGATTTTCATACATTGAATTACAATTTATTCAAATTTTTTTTTTTTACAGACGTTAAAATAAATTTTATCATTTGCAATACAACCTAATATTTTTACGTTAAATTGTTATTTATCATAATGTAACCAAGGGAGCTTAGGCTTGTCAGATGCAAGCACAGGGCGGTACACAGGATTCACGATTAATTCTTCAGGAATATTGATATGATCTATCACGTCGGGTAAACAGGGTTCTCCCAGGTAGAGGTTTCTTCAGGTCGGGGATGGGTGATAATACGTCTTGTATTAAACTATTAATGTTCGAATCTCGTATTGATTTCCCTCCGATTGACACAGTTCCTTTTTTATTCCATGTGATAACATCAGATCTCTTTCGCAGTGTCTCTATGAAACGTGTACGTGGGGAGGGCTGTTCAACAGGCAAACTCACTACGTTTCCCGGTCGTCCGGTCTCGTCGTAGTCCTCTTCGAATCCGCTAACCATTGCGATATCACGGTCAGCGAGGGTTTTTTCTTTTAAGTCTGCAGACGTGCGAAAATCGGGTGAATAGGCGAGTTGTTGTGGATACAGATCAGTAGGTGTTTCTTGAAGGGATTGCGGTGACGACGTTTGAGGCATTAAAGACGGGTTTGAAGGTGTTTGAGGGTCGGTTTGGGTTGAAAGACTTGTTCGTTTCGAATGAGCTTCACGACGCCTTGCTCTTAGATATCTTTGAAGTGTATTTAAATAAAGGTCCATTTTCTGATGCACATTCAAATTTGATGCTTTTAAAATCTCATTGATTTGAGAATCCAGTTGTTTATTACGTTTTTTTTCAACATCATTAACCACACCATGTTCAACGGGACGCGATGACACAGGGACGCTCTGGGCCGTAGCGTAAAGGAACCTTTGATATTCGTGAGCAGGTAGTAAAACGTACTTTTGCATGTTCTTAACTAATTAATTTATTCAAAATAGGTGCAGCTACGCTTCCTAACAAAAGTGGTAGCAAGAATCCGTTCCCGCGTTGGTTCAGATAAGGTTTCTTGGCCCTTAATGAAATTTTTTTATGGGCTAAACCTTTTATTTTCCGCAAATGTTGTTTAATGAGTGGTGTCCAGTCGACTCTACGATGTAGAATGTTATGACAGATCTCACACAGCGCTTTAACTTGATTAAGAGTGGCATGTTGCATTAATGCTTTCCTATGCTGAGGAGTCGAGGTTTCAAAGCTCCTAGAAAATGACGATGTTTCACAACCAGAGGAATCATTGTTGTATCACCACCCTATTCAGCCAATTTAAAAATGACGTTCGACGGTTTTAAACCCGCGCTTTATTCGCATAAACCACGATAGATTTTTCGGATGGAAAAATCTTACTACGCAATCTCAGAACATCAGGACAACTCTGAGTTAAATCAAGTAGTAAATAACTATGGGGTTCCCGAGTGGCATCTTTAAAGGCTTCGATGAGTAAACGTTCGTAGCCTGTTTGTGATGCCAGGGTGCGAATCTGTTCTAGGTGACTTTAGCAGAAAGATGAACTGGGTATTTAAACTTATTGTACGGATGATTTTTGAATGAGCAAAGAGGTTCTGAGTTATTAACAACACAGAGAAGTTGAAATGATGACTGTTAGCGCGTGTAGATTTTCTCAACAAGGTCGTTATTTTTCACCTCATTTAATAAATCGTCTAAAATCAGTAAAGCCTGTTCAGGTATACGTTCGTGTATCAATTTTTCATCTGGCACCCCGGCATGAAACGTAATGTTAGGTAGGTTCAGATTTTTAACAACCGGAGGGATTAAAGCTCCATAGCAGTAAATTATTTCCGTAGGTGGCGGGTCCATCACTTCATCTCTATACTTTAACATTTGAGCTACTAACGTAGACTTGCCGCTACCCGAACAACCAGCAACAAGAGCCGAAAAGTATTGCGTAAATTTAACAGTTGCATTTATTTCCATGATGAAAAAGGGGTGAGATAGAGAAAATTTCCGTAAGAGTTTACAAAGGCTATGTTGAATGTTGAATGACGCAAATCTGTTTTTAAACGCACTTTATTTCAAAAAGCTACAACTTACGTAATTCATACTCTGCGAAATTATCCGATGTACAGTTTTATCACAAAGGATTACAGGTAAGGTTGTTTTTGGCAAAACCGGAATTTCTCCATAGACGGTTTTTACGATCACGGAATTTCTCCATAGACGGTTTTTCGATTACGGATTTTCACCGTAGATAGTTTTTACGATTGCGGTATTTCTCTTCAGACGGTTTTTACGATAGCGGTATTTCTCTTCAGACGGTTTTTAGGATAGCGGAATTTCTCGGTAGACCGTTTTTACGATTGCGATATTTCTCTTGCGATATTACCAAATAAGCTTGTACCCCACAACGTTTTAAACAACCCTACAAAGGATTTATTTTCGAGGATAATTATCCGGTTGGGTGTTGGTGTTATTATCAATGTAATACATTATTTTTAAAATTTCCTCATAACCATTCATACAATGCAATGCAATCAACAACAATAATATACAAGCACTACAAAGTCGAAGCAATGATCCTCTTTGTATGAGGGGCGTAGATCGCTCCATTGGCTTCATTAAAGAAATTGCAAAGAGCAAAAAAGACCATAGATATTTATGCAGATATTGGTCATCAGCTTTATATATTTACGTGTTTACAGCGTGAATGTAGGATCTAAACTGAAACAACAAGGATTTGAAATCGAGGGTCTCTCCAGGGGATCGGCTCCACAGCAAACAGAAACACGAGTCATCCAAGGGGGGCCATCCGATGGGTTTGGGTACGCGACGTAAGGCGGGACCCAAGGACTTGGATTCCCCGAATGTTTGGAAACACCAAGGCGGACTTCAGTTAACGGGCTTTTTTCAAACCCCGTTAAATGTCCGCCGTACGTCATTTCAAACTCACGTAGCCCATCCAGTGACTAGCGGTGCTTGATGTTGCTTAACTTCCCTGAAGTTGTGTGTTCAGTGTAAGCCTGTCAGGCTACTCCTCCCCCCTAGTAAAATTTTTAAATAGTAAAATTGATTTTCTCGAACGTAGTATTTAGAAAGTGTAAAAGAGCTCTATCTTCTTTCGTTTCTGATCATTTCCATATGTTGCCATAGTTCTAAAGACCAACTGTCACCCCCGAAACTTCGATTTCAGTGGGCCAATCAAAGCCAAACTAAA
>JAHWFO010032239.1:433986-450866 GCA_023313115.1 Rhysida immarginata
CACCCCCGAAACTTCGATTTCAGTGGGCCAATCAAAGCCAAACTAAATAGTGAAGATGCACATCCCCATAGCAAGTTACATTTCGAATTTCAACCTTCTACCTCAAAAATGTGGAAATTATGAAGGGGACGTACAGACGGACATTGTGAAACCAATAAGTAGCCCCATTCTTCCGCTACTTAGTAATGATGTAAAATAAATAATTCTGAGAGCAGAATGTATATTTCCTTTAGAATCCGAAGGAATAATTATTTGATGAAAAATAGGAAAGAAAATAATTTTTCTTTTTTTCATCAATAATTTGAACAGCTGAGGTATGGCATAGGATAAAAACCCTCACAGACCATTTATGAGTTATTCAATAATTATATTCTCTTATTTCTGTATATAATAATATTATATAAGATAAAAAATGGAATAAATTTCACAGAGATTTATTATTTTCATTTTATATTCATTTCCTGCATACAATACCATGATAAATATGATTGTAATAAACCGAATGTTTATACTTCTTATTATGACTTCACATCATAGTATTTCAAATTTTTACCTCAACTATCATGGCGGACATCGCTTCAATTCGCTTCCAATATGGCGTCGTTATTTTCACTCTAATTATATTAATCTCGTTGGTCAAACCACGTTGCGCAAACGTGACTTTGCCGACAGGAAGTAAACAAACAACCTAGCATCTCCCATTTCTTGTTTGAAAGTGAAACCACTGAAATTACAGTGGCTCCATCTGACGAACTGAGGAAACTTGACGAGCCCGTTGCACGCTGGGAGCCGTGTAACGCATTACAGGAAGTAGAAGCTAATGCCAAGTCTCCTTTTACAATTGTCTCTGGATTAGGTATTCCAGGCTTTCTTCCATTATATTTTGATAATTCCCTGCTTTCATTAGTTTCATCTTACACGTATCTTGGAATAACGATAACCCGTGATCTTACATGGGATCTACACCTTGATTTTTTAATATCTAAATTGAACAGAAGGCAGGGTGCTATTTCTCGTTTACGTTATTTATCTAGGAGGATTATCCTTCAGTTGTATTATGCATGGATACACTCTTAATTATGCTTCAGTATCCTGTTTTGGGGGCAAGCTTCTGTTTATAATATTTGTAGTGTGCTGAAATTACAGAAATGGTTTTTAAGGACTTATTTTTGGCTTGCCAAAAAGTTCATCTGTATGGACGAGATTTCACGAGCTCAGCATACCCACGGTTTACCAATTGTATTTTATTTGTGTCTGTGTATTCGTATTCAAAAGTTCTAATTCATTGTTATCTGTTTACCCCCATATTGACTTAATCGGTAATTCTGTGACTCATAAGCATTTTACGAGATCGAACGGATCTCTTATTCCTCCGTTGACAAGACATAATTATCGTCGTCGCTGCTTATCTTATGTTGGCATTAAGTATTGGGCGTATTTACCTTTGCACTTCCGATCATTAAAGGATTTTAGAGTCTTTTATAAACTTCTTCAACGTTTTGCTCTTCAATTACCACCTGACTTTCAAAATTAATATGTACATTAATCTTACTGATAAGAATTGCTGACCACTCGTCATTTGACTAGTATATTTATTCTGTGTCCATTTTAATTTTTATAACCTATTCTCTTGTTTACGATCATAATCGAGCCACGACTGACGATTGTTTTTTTTTACTGTTAATACTTTATTATTTAATTACTTTATTATTTAATTGGTTTAATTTTTTGTTATTATAGTTTGATGTTTCATAATTTGTTTTGTTTATCTTGTATGATGACCCCCTGTGACACCGGCTACAGAGGAGTCATCTTCTCTTCTTTAATGTTTTAAATAAATATATAAATAAATAAATAAATAAATAAATAAATTGTTGTTAATTTGATCATCAGTGGCTGCGTTCAGAGAACAGCCACTTTTTCCACTATTTCCACTTTGTCGTTCGAGAAACCACCACCAGTGAATTCACGGCGTTCGGGATTCCACCGAGAATTCACTTTGTCCTCGATTTCTTTCCACTTTTCTCTCTCGCCTAAAACTATGAAAAAAGTGAAAACGACACAAAACGACTACGATGCAGACGACCAATCAAATTTAGAGTAAAACTAAAACCAGATTGAGTTGCAAATGACAGCGATAGTATACTGCAAATTGTTTAAAAAGGTTTATAGCAGTCGCCACGTAAGTTGAACGATCTTTTTGACATGCGCAATAAGCCATGTCACCAATATGCTTTGTCTGGATTTTACCCATGATGCAGATATAGTAATGGTGGAGATAATGTATTATAAAACAAATTGCATTCGAGTCGACTATTTTGCGTCATTTTTTAATTTATTAATTTCATTTATCTATTTAAAAGAAAAAACGAAAGCAGAAACTAAATATAAATACGAAAATAATGTTTCGAAAACGAAAGCGGATGTTTCATGGAATAGCTAAGCGATTTACTTCCAGTTAACGTCTATTGGCTGGCGTTAGAAATGACGTCATCCTGTCGTTCAACTTATGTGGCGGCAGCTATAAAAAATGCCTGGCAAAGTAAATTGTTAAATTATGTACTTTATTTAGATAAAAGAAATTAATATAGGCTTTTTTTATAAACAAGATGCGCTTATAATTTATCTTCATTTTGCGAAATTAATTTTTTCCATTTTAGTTTTGCACGATTAGTGTTTCATTATTCCACCTTTTTTGTTTCATTTTATTTTATTTCTCATTATTAATTTGAAACGAATTTTCAATGAAAAAATTTTCTTTGCACTCCAAAACATAGCAGAGTATTTTCTTCTTCCTCTTCCTTACTGTGGGTGTCCCACATTTGCTCATTTAAGTGAAAATTCATATGATTTTGAGAAAATAATATTCCTAAAGAAGCGATCAGCGAACTCACATTCTCCATATTGGATTACTGGTCGAATCACAAAGAATTCACTGAGGCGTTCGAGACGTACGTGAATTGTCGAATTTTCTCGTGTTTCCCGGAGAATTCTCCGATTCTCGAGAAATTCACCAGTGGCTGTTCTCCGAATGCACTCATTGCTAGCAAAGTTGTTACCTTTTTTTTTAAACTAGATTTTTTACTTTTTACTTCACTTTTTAAGGTGAAAATGTGTGCTTTAAATTTTTTGTTTTTTATATTTTATTTAATGTTATTTTCAGATTCACATCATTTGAGAATTTTTTTTCTTGGTGTGTTTTCAATTGGTCCAACCGTTTAGGAGATAGAGGCACAATTAAAAAAAAAAGCAAAACTTAGGTGTGTGTGAAAATTTTGCCGCAAACCGCACCTTTCGACCTATCCCCATTTCTGAAATAAACGTGATTAAAACTGTAAAGATCATTTTGGAACACCTTGTATTGTTCATATGTTCATCCAATATCTTCATCCAGTCTGAATAGACTGTTGCTTAATCATTTGAAGCCAAGAAACTGCAGACATTATAGCTAAGATGCAAACTATTAGTGAATAAAACACAAATCCACAGAGAATAAATTTATTACAGTTGAGTTGTATGTACAGTCGGGTGCAAAAAGGTTTAGACTTAATTCATAGTTGAGTACGTGAATACCAAATCCCAAGCGTATACCTGCTACCCTATTTTCATTCAGAAAGGACAGGTCCAGTCCAATCTGCCTTGACACCCAGTAAAATTACCTGATTTTGCAACCGATCAACATCCGGTAAGCTCAGTTTCTACGGAGCAGGTAAAAACCTTTTTGCACCCGACTGTACATTTCGAAGGGAAAATCCAAAACTCGTTTCTGTCAAAACAGGGACCTAATAGCATTCGTGATTACAAAATTAATTTTGAAATATTACTTAACAATTTTTAAGTGAACTGTTAACTAAAAATAACTTTAAAATGTTTATGGTCTCCTTTTTTGTATACATTATTCTTTAGGATAACTGAAAATGAAAATGTAAAAA
Organism: Rhysida immarginata; assembly: GCA_023313115.1. Classification (NCBI taxonomy): domain Eukaryota; kingdom Metazoa; phylum Arthropoda; class Chilopoda; order Scolopendromorpha; family Scolopendridae; genus Rhysida; species Rhysida immarginata. The sequence goes on from JAHWFO010032239.1 coordinate 437,919, forward strand.
TTTACGAGGGTGAATAAAAAAGTAATTTACACTCAGCATCATCTGTGGTCCAAGACCACCGACATCATTCGCCGTTTCTAAGGATGTTGCCTGTATGTCTATAATTGCAACGTGGCATGATCCCACGTATTCACGCGTTTACTGCGTATGCAAGAATATTGTTGTCATGGCGCAGCAACTGGTTGTACACTCCATGTTGGAGATTTGCGGACCAATCCGATTTTTGTGGGCGAAAGGCTTAAATTGCACTGAAATCCATAAGGAAATTTGCAGTGTCTACGGGAATAATGTGATTTTGTGACATTACATGTCAGTACTGGACGCATTTGGCCCGGCGGAGGTAGTAGTTGAATTGTTTGTTCTTTTGTTTTGTAACTATTGTTTTTTTCTTGAGATGCTCTAGTCTCTGAATTGTTTTTAGTTGTTTTCGGTTTCTGTAGGGGAAGGGGGGGAGTACAAGGCGGAGGTGCGCGTGATAGCATTGTGCTGTGTTGTGTTGGTTTTGTTTTGAATGGTGTTTGTAGTCGTTTGTTGTGTGTTGGTATTATAAAAATTAACGACCTTGTTTTTGCAAAGATGTTTACAGGCGTTAAAATGCTGATTAATAGGCGACAGCGATCGTTCATTGTTGGTGTCACGAGCGTCGTTGCCTATTATAATCTATAATTATAATAGATTCAAAATCAGGGTGTTTTATAATTCAAGCTTCGGTAAACTTACATCAGAGGGAGCCCTGAAAAAACAGATAAAAAGAACAAAAGCAGAAGTGAAAGTGGACAGTTTGGCAAAAGAGTTCACGATCTCGAAGAGAGGAAGATCGAGAGGGGCCCGATGATGAAAAAAAGGAGAGCTCGATTTCAATAAGACAGCGAGCAAGAGAGAAAATTTACAGCGAGAACCTTGCAGAATTCAAAGATTTGGATCAAGAGGTTAGTACTGATAATTTTTCGATATTTGAGAGACTTAAACTGAATATTTTTCCGACGGCTATTTCGAGTCTACAAATAAACAAGTCAACGCATTTCTCAGAAACAATAATTATTAATGAATCAAATACTACGTTCTTCCTTCCCCCTCTCCAACGGCATGGTTGACTCGTTTGGAGGTGAATAGCCTAATTGAAAAAGTTAAAGAAGAGACAGCTAAAAAGTCATTTTATCTATTACAAACGACAAGAATTATTGGATATTTTCCGAAGGGATTATTAGCATATTATTTAGATAATATTGGAGTGGCAAAATTTAACTGTAACCAGCAACAGTTTCATCTATTGCTATATTTACCTGCAAAGTGAAGTGCGCTAGTCTATTGCATATTGAAGGCTAGGCTATAGAATTCAAATTTATTTACTAAAAAATTTGTTTGAGAAGAACTTTGCTTTTAATCAATTGCTTAATTATTGCGATTAATCTTTTTACAAGAAGAGTTAATATCTTCAAAGATAAGAAATATAATATTAAGTTGGTTGATTGAATTATTTTTTTCTTCTATCATATTAACCGGATCTGTTCTTCTCCTGGTTTGCTTTCAAGGTTATTGCGTTATTGCTTGGAAGGTGCCATGTTCTTTACTTACTAATTGTTTTCTTTTATGATATTCTTTGCATGTGGAGTTACACTGGAATCTTCGACTGCAAGTTTTTGGACTGTATCTCGGCTAGGAAAATGCCATCTCCACCGAACGTGACTAAAGTTTAAGGAAATTTCGTTAAGGAAACAAGCTAGTTTCACTTCGGAACATGTCAGCTATAAGGAAGAAAGAAATTGAATGAAATTATTTGTCATTTCATAAGTTCTTTTATTATCAAGTTACTTTGATTATATAACGTTTGGATTTCAAGCTTAAACTCTCAAAGTTATTAATTTGTATGAAGATCAGGGTAGCACGGCAGTGGGAACTTATAATAATAATAAAATAAGTGGGGACTTAACCTATAATATGTTTAACCGAGGTCTAGTGAGAACTTTTTCCACCAAAAAGTACCATTTTCTCGAAAACTCCTGAACTTTGGGAAAAACGACCAAGGGAGCCTGTTCCCATAAGTGATTAGAATAATATGAAGAATTTTTATGCTAATTGGGTGTACTGTAGGATTACTGTAGCAAAAAGAATTTTTTCGGACACTGTAAGGTCGGTCTCAGGTTCTGTGTATTGCAGATAGAAATAAAGTAAATACATTTTCTGGGGGTAGTTTTGCATGAGGATTACTATGAAAAAAGTCGTCTTTAAAACTTTGCAGTGGTTTCCAAGATAATTGGATCCTAATTTGCATAGATATCAAATCCTGTTACATCCGAGAGAGTGGTCAGAGAGAGTTGGAGTAACTTTTATTATAATCTACATGTAATATTCTGTAAAATTGCCAACTTTCTTCTTAGTCTGACTTATTCTGCCCTTTCAGGATCAGTTTGAATTTTGGTCACTTCCTGAGAAATTGCATTTTCATTAAGCATTCCCGGTGCTTTAAGATCCTGAATATTTGTAGCAAAGTAATATGCTCTAATTATTAACAATGACAAATGAGCTATTTTTTAAATTGAAGCCACGTTTGGCAAAAAATATTTCATTTTAATCAAAATGTATCCCCCCTTTCTACATTGTTGCTATGCAACTATGTAAAAAGGAAAGGATTAGTTTATAAAAAATGCCCTAAAAAGTTTATAATATGAAACCTGTTTTGGTTTGTCCATGGAAAAAGCAGACAAGCATGGAAAAGGAGAAGACAAGCAGCACTCTAACTGGCAAAAGTTATCATATGTTCTGTTCTGTACTGTTTTATCATATTATCGATCCCCATTTTAAACCCCTTGAACCTATACAATAAAACGGCATATTATTTTGTGCTCAGCCTACAACAGTGAAATACTTGCATACATCAAAAATCAATTTCAATGTCCATAAAAAAGCAATTATGCATACAAAATTTTGAACATTGCCAGATATCATGTATTGTGCAAGTTACTAAGAAATAGGTAAAAGTGAAATAACACTGTCAGTTTAGCAGCATACTATATTGAAACAAATTCAGAAAAATGCATTGAATTTGAAAACAAACTTTTGCATACTTGGTAGTGGTTACACTAGTTTTGTTTTGTGAAGCAGTACTTTATTAACTTGAATGATTAGCTACAGTTTGCCTTGAACGAATTTTAGCTTACAAAAACAATTTAGACTACAGTAGGTATTAGAATTTAGAAAGGAAAGTTAATTTTCTAACATGATGGTGCATCAAAAGTGCCTGGGATCATTTTTTTTTTAAATTTAAAATTGCAATTTTGTAAGCTAAAACTTAGTTTCTGGCATGCTTTAGTGAATTGTTCAACTTAAAACTCGTATTAATTCGCAAAAGTAGTAGTGTTGTGAGGAAAATAATTCTATGTATTATTCATTGTGAATGGTATGCACACAAATAGCCAAAGTAGCCCAATAAACATTATGAAGCATCAACTTTATACTGGATTCTGAAGCTTTAGGGAATGTACGGCATAACGGCAGTGTGTCCTATGTATTGATCAGTGTTGTATCCTGAGCACAAAATAATATGACGTTTTATTGTATAGGTTCAAGGGGTTTAAAATGGGGGTCGTTAATATGAAAAAACAGTAAAGAACAGAAAAAAACTTTTGCCAGGTAGAGTGCTGTTTGTCTTTTCCTTTTCCATGCTTAGGTGAAGGACAAACTAAAACAAGTTTCATATTATAAACTGTTTTTCATTACCCTTTAGGGCCTTTTTTATATACTACTATAAAATAGAATGGATTCCAAGTTTGAATCTTAAATATATTAATTTCTAAGAAGAAGATAGTTTCATATTGAAATTTACATGATTAACATTTATAATTGTGAGCTATTTTGTTAAGAAATTAATTTAAATATTTAACAAATTTCATTTATTAAGAAATTGACTTACCCTAATACAAAAGTGTGTTACATTTTTTTCATGAATCTTAATAATTGTTTTGCCGTGACGAATTCGTGTCTTTTACATTGTTTTGCGCGTGCCTCGTGATTCTTATGAAAGCATTGAAATGCTGGAAAGCAAATACTGAAAATGTCGTTAACAATGGAAAGAATGTAACACACTTTTGGATCACCCGGTATACATTGTTTCAGCCTAGCGTTCTTCTGATTTTCAATCCGATGACGTCATCATTGGATGCCTATACAAGCCGGCTAACAAATCCGGCTAAGATAAAGAACCCGCCCCATGTTTTTAAAAAAAGAATATCGCTATTGCAGCTGAAAAGAATTTTTTCGATCTGAATGCAAGCATGAGATTACCAAAACATCTCGTGGTGTTTACTCGTAATCTATTAGCGTATTAATTTGAGTGTTGAATTTTTAATTCAGTTTTCTTTAAATATAAAAAATCGATTCGTGTTGCCCCTCATGCATCAGTTGAGACATCGGATGAACACAGAGTTGTTCGAACGTTCATGCCCCTGGCTGTTCAGGTAAAGACGTCGGGAAGGCAAGCCCGCTGCCTGTGCCATGCGATGACAACATTTTGGTGAGTTGTTTTTGATTTTCTTTTCTCTGCTATTGACGCGGACACTAAGAGACGAGCGCATCTGGAATCTTACCAATGGTACTGATGAATAGACTGTTGAAAGAAACTCTTTCTGCCGTAACTCTCATATTGCGTGGACAGTAGAGGGAGGGAGCCCTGTATACTACCATGGACAGTTGATTCTGTTAATTAGTCAGAGTTGTATGATAACTTTCAATGTTACATATAGAGTTGAATCTGGTTATTACGTCTTAGTTTGTGGAAGACTTTTATGCAGTTGAAACGCAGTTTCGGAATAATAGGGGTAATCTAGGCGCTGAATGCATTAATACTTTGTGTGTTAAGCACAAGATGGAGGTGACACCCTCAGCTGAAAGGCTGGATTCTAATAGTACAGCAGTTTCAGAGCTGCTGTCAGGGTACAGGAAGCTTGCGACTGGAGGGGTATCTTGCGAGGGATCAGGCTACCAAGAGTTCCCGGTGACTCTCCCTTGTTGGTCTTAAGGAGGCATCTGACGTGTGTAGGACGTCGTTAATTAGGAGTATTTGACAACTCGCATCACTCGCAAGAGGAAACCGGTTAGAGGCGAGCCACCACATGCTCATATGTGTCGATGACACAGGTGTGCATCCATGACGAGTTGAAGCTCGTATGAGGGATTGTAAGTTCCCTGCCCCTCCGCGAGGCTTTATTAAGAGACTGAGCCTGGTGATGTATTTCTAAGGTTGGCCTTTTTAATTTCGAAAGTTTGTAGGAAATCATAGTGTAGTACATGCTAGTTGAGGCACATTTTAGTCCTCAGTATGTTTAATGTATTTTTGGGTACAAACACTGCTCTTGTTTATGTTGAATGGTGTGAAAGTTTATAGTGTCGAATAAATTAGGGTTGTTTTTATAGAAACGAGTATTTTTTCTTTGTCCCTCCGTATCAATGCGTGTGCCCAAATCGATGCCCGAACTCCTGACGCGCTCGACCCCTACGGTTATCTAGTATAGTACTAGGATCACACATTCCCAAAGGGGCCGGTTTGTCGCAATTTCTCGTCCTGTAATTGTGAAGTGGTGCCAGCAGTTCGAAAATCGGCGCTAAGATTTGACGGACGAATACCGCGCAGAAAGACCATCCACGTCCAACACCCGAGCACGTTGCACGCGTTAATGAGATGATTCTGGACAATCGACGAATCAGAATTAAAGAAATCGCCAGAATTCTTAGCGTTTCTTATGGAAGTGTGCACTCGATTATTCGCGTTTCTTATGGAGCGGATTTTTACCGCAGCGGCATGAAAAAGTTAATTTCACGTTCATACAAGTGTTTACAATTATTGGGGTGATTATGGAGAAAAGTGAAATAAATGGTGCACGTTTTTTCAGAATGTATGTATGGGATCTTAACTTAAACCTGTTTTTACTGTTTCCGAGTGTAACTTACTTTTTGATTCACCCTCGTATATTATCATGTTAATTTTATAATATCTTGTTTAGAGCAACCCACATTTAGAAATGAAAGAAAAGGAATATCTTACAGGGGGTTGAGGCAATTAACAATGAACGATTTTCACCTTTTTGCATGATTCCTCGTGACCAAATCATGAGTGACGATAACATGCGCTTTAAGCGTGCACAGTAGAATACGTCTAAGCAGTTAGCCGATTAGGTTAACTTAAAATAGTGGCAAAATATTGAAGGGTACATATTCGCCGATAAATGTTTCAATTATTCTTTAATAATGGGAAAGCGCAAGGAGCAAGGTCTCATCGTATATAAGGATACCATCTGTTAAGTTATTCAAAGGAACAAACAGGTTCCAAATCAGGACAGGGTTCGTAGTGAAAAGCAAAACGGAAACGGACAACCAATGTGAAGACAGTTCGTGTATGGCGTCCTTAGAAAACCGACCTACACACGCCACATGGCCAAGAAGCTGAAAATGTCTCGAAGAAGTATCGGACGTATCATTCGAGAAAACCCGAAACTGCAGTGTTGGCATTGTTTGGCAGAACGACACATCTGCAACGCATCACCAATCCCAGAAAACTTACGAAAAATACATTGCACATGACAGATGGCGATGGATGGTCATCCTACATGAAGGTTAGGTACCTCGATGACACAAATAAGCCACCAGCTGTCTAAAAGAAGGCAAAGTAGGGCTGTTTTTATCAACCAGTGCAAGGAAACGTTTTCCAAAGGGTTAATGTTTGCAGCTGCATATTGTGCTCTAACATTAAAGTCAACTCGATCTACACCCAACAGAAGGTAATCGGCCCAATTTATCCTAGAAGAAATTTCCCGTCTTTACGGCGCAGACGCTCGTCGAGTTCACTTTCGCAATCTACGCAGTAAAAGAAACAGGGACCGGAATCAAGGCGATCCCGTTTTTATCCATCCTGATTAAGTCCCCAGATGCTGCACCCTTACATTTTCTATTGCTTTGGACTCCTTAAAGGAGAGCTTGAGAACCGTCGACCTACAACATTGAGAGGCCTATCTGTAGGAAGAGGTGTGGAGCAACATCCCCCATGCAATGCTTCGAAGTTTGGTTACATTCTAGTTACAATAGAAACTGCGATGTTGGGCCAGTGTCCACAACAGATGGTGAAGGGACGGATCTCGAAGAGAAACTGAAAGTCAAAATCGTTCTTTCTATCTGCCTGATAGAATTGAGACACTAGTTGATAGTAACTGAACATATATTTTACACAACAATAATGTTCAAATAAAGTTCAAAAATTGCTAAAACTTGCTTGGCAGATGACTTGAGAATATTCTAACTGACATCCACCTAGTAACAAAGAAATCTAAGCCTTGCTTGCAGAGGAATCGTTATCGAAAGGCCGGCCAGGTGGCCGAGAGGGCTAGGGCGTAGGCTTTCTAGTTCTCGATTCCACCTAGTCGTAGGTTCGAATCCCGCCATGGGTAAGGATTTTTGTTTGTTCCGCGCTGCGTACAGATATAACTCGTATAAAAGGCGCAAAATGACCTTAATAGTCGACGCCAAAATTTCTAATAAACCAACCAAACCATTGTAGAACGACGAAAATTATAAATTGCAAAGTTTTTCGAGAGCTGCTGCTCTCATTTTCAGGCAGACGTAATTGCGGTTCAATGGAAGGCGTACAGAAGAACCGGTAGAACAATAACGAAAAACGGAAAGGTGAATAAAATTTTGAAGGTTGCTTCCCAATTGTAATAATTTAGACAAAATTTTGAATGACAGGCCGAAAAGGTTCATGATTGTTGTGTCATATGATATTCGTGTTATGCAAATTATCCGTTTGTAGCGACAATAATACCCATGGAGGCATATTTTAGTTTGTTTTTTTTTTATTTCGAAAAATTTATCCTTGTGGGCTGAAACATGCACATCCCAAATATGATGAAGTTCAGATCACTGCTGTCTTTAGATGTGGTGAATAGTTATATAGTTACTTTGATTTGAATTATCCTCTGTATGCAAGGATTTAAGAGAAAATTATTGACGATTAAAAGATTTTAATACACAGTGTTTTTTACAGTCTTATGGGCAATTCCTTATCAAGAAGACTAATAGTCCACGCTTGATCTCCTCTGTATTGAGTAAAAGTTTAGGTACATGTTCCCCAGAGTCTCAATAAAACACATGCAAACTTCTTTTGTTGTATCTTTATTGGTTCGGGAGCTAGCGGCAACTGAATAGAGATCATCTGCCATATACAATAGGAGGTATCGCGATATGCGGCTTCCCTACAATGCTCAAGCTCTGGACATGCGCAATACAAATTTTTCCCCTTCCTGTGGGCTGTGTCTCTACTTACTAAATCCAAATACAGTTTTCTTTTACTACGTTCAGAAAGTGGAGGGAATGGATGAAAATCGACGTTTATCTATGGATACATGACTATGCTTTTCTTTTTTTTTGGTATACGAATTTTACAGGGTGAGTCAAAAGTCGCAGTACACCCTGTAGGAATTGCGAAATCTGAGTATTCCAGTAAGGTATGGGTGAGGTGGTCTATCTTTTACGGTATTACCGAACATGGCCGCCATCTTGACAACAGCCATCTTGAATCTAAGTCAAGTTTTTTAAATGAAAAGGGGGTCGTGTGATATATCAAATAACATCAGCATTTTCTGACAATTTCATTCCTGTAAATAGATTTGAAGTAACAGTTATGGTTCCAAAGTTACAACACATTTTGTTTCATTTTGTTGCAGGTGACTGAAGAGTGCTTTGACCACGGAGGAGCGAATTGAGGTCATTTTGATGTCTGGAGAATGAAGTTTCCGTTCATAGCTGCAGATTTTAACAACCGGCAACCAGAAAGATCTCCAATTTCACACAACACTGTCAGGTGCTTAATTAAGAAATTCCGAGAAACTGGGACTGTGGTTGACAAGACACGGAGTGGCCGTCCAATAAGTGCTACTGACGAGACAACCTCAACAATGGTTTTGGCGTCCTTCGTCAAGAGCCCACAACGCAGCACACGACGTTTGTCAGCAGAATGTGGAATCAGCCAGTCATCGATCGTACGAATCCTTCATACTCATCAATGGCATCCATTCAAGATTCAGATACTCCAGCACCTAGCAGAGGATAACAGACAGACGTATGCAGTTTTGCACGTAGGCACTACAGCAACATCGACAAGATCCCTCTTTTGCACAAGGTGTCTTGTTCAGTGATGAGGCAAACTTTTACGTCAGTGGTGAAGTCAACCGTCACAACCACAGGTATTGGAGTGACCACAATCCACACTGGATGGAACCTTCGAAGGTAGTTGGTGACGTAAAGGTTATTGTGTGGTGTGGAGTATGGGATACCGTGTAATTGGACCCATTTTCATTGACCATAACTTAAATTCTCAATGCTGCCTGGAAATGCTGCAAGAAGTGGCGGTTCCCTCACTTCTGAATGAAGATGACAGCTTTCCCTCTTACTTTCAACAGGATGGGGCTCCACCACACAATGGTGCAGATGTTCGTCAGTGGTTAGATGCTCAATTTCCTGGTCATTGGATTGGCCGACGTGGTGCTGTGGAATGGCCACCCAGGTCACCTGATCTCACACCATTTGACTTTTATCTGTGGGGTCATTTAAAGCAACTCGTATATGCAGAGAAAATCAGAAACAGACACCATCTCCAGCAACGCATTGAAGAAGCGTGTGCCAGCATTTCTGCGGAAGTCCTTCTGCGAGTGCATGACGATTGGATTCAGCGCCTTCAATTCCATGCCTTGACCAAGAGGGACATCATATTGAACACATTAAATGACTGTCCTTTATGGAGAACAGTCCAGCCTGTAATTAACATTACAACCAATCTACGTGTAATTAACATTACAATAAATTACTTTCATTTCAATTCTCATACTCGTTCTTTTACGGGAAGCTAAACTTTGATGTGCGCAACTTTAAACTCACCCTGTATGAAGGGTGTCCCGAAATGAAATGACATTTTAATTTTTTAATAAAACACATTTTTCATCGGAAGATTTATAATATTTTTGCTTTATTAGAAAGTAAAAACATGGAGATTCAAAACGTGTGATACAAAACATCTGACAAATGACCGCCCCACGTCTTTGTAGCACAACTTCACTCTTTTGAGGAAATTTTCTATAACATGCTGACATAAAATAATATTTGAAAAAATGGAAGGAAAAATTCTGCAACCTGGATTTGAACCAGGAACCTCGAGTGTCATATGTTCAACGTGTCTACTAATTGGGCTATCGCAGACACTCACAGCCAAGCTGTCACTAAATGTCTAAAGACAACCAAGTTGTCAAGATGGAAAGCCCAGTAGGGGGCGGGCACCTGGCTCACAGATCGAGAATTTCTCCTATCCAACAATCAGAAAGTTTGATGAACGCACATAATAAATAAAGAATACAAACTGGAGCTGATACTCCAAACATCAGTGACTTTTGGTTCACCCTGTATAAGATTATTAAATTATTAAATGCTCACACAATACTTTCGTAAATTTGTGATTTCACTGAATGATCTATTTATTTATTTATTCATCATATTTTATTTATTTATTTATTTCAAAGTTAGTTACAAAAAAACACCTATTTGGGGCCCATATTGACAAAAAGGCCGAAGAGTAGGGTCCCCGAAAGATGAATAAAAAATTACAAAATCACAGGGAACATTTAGAAAAAAACAAATATATAAGAACAGATTCATGGTAAAATTCAAGGTTAAGAAAATAAAATAGAATAAAAACAAATTAAAACAGGAACACAAAAGTAATTCAAGAGGCAGAGTCATAAAGTTACAATAATATGTTAAGGAAAGAGATTAATTGTTAACACAAAAGCTTATAAACTTTTTTTGAATGTACTACTTGTTGGCGAAGAACGAACCAATTCGGGAAGCAAAGACCATCGTTTAATACCAATATATGCAACACATCTCTTCAAATAATTACTCCTAACTAATGGAAGTCTAAATGACGAAACAGAGCGAGTTAGATAAGAATGAGTATCACCCTGAAAATGAATAGAAAAGGAGGACGAAAGGAGAAGTTGATGATTAATAATTTTATATACAAACAAGCATAATTGAATAAAATATATTTGAGTAATAGTTAAAATACCTAAAGATGCGAAATATTGAGAGACTGGACAAGACTTACGTACTTTAACAGAACTCGTAAAAACCATTTTTGAAGCTTAAGTATATCCGAGTAAGATTGTACAGTCAACCAAAGGAAATAATCCACACGAGTTTAATACTTAAAATTACATTTCATGCTAATGTGTTGTTTTAATAGTTTTTTTGATTATAATTATTTAAAATTAATAATCTTAATAATTAACTCTAAATGTAATATTAAATTATTAAAAATAAATTAATATTGAAACGGTAAAACTTAGAGTAAAATTCAAGTGTGGATTATTTCCCTTTGACGACTGTACATATAGTAGTGGAATCCCAGAAAGAAATACTATAGCATACAGATGAGTGTATCAGTGTGTAATACAGTGACAATAGGATATGATTGTGAAGGAAGTACGTATAACCGAGAAATCATACCTTGCTTGAAATTAAGATTAGTTAATAAAGAGTTAACATGTAAGTCTCGGGACAGATCATGAGATAGGTATATACCTAAATACTTAAATGGTTGAGAATCATAGGAATATTTTGCTTATTGCGTTGATGAAAGAGCATGAATTTAGTTTTATTAATATCGAGAGATAACAAATTTAGTTAAATTCCATAACTTTAAGATAGAAAGAATCCGATTGATTGTCATAGTATGTTTGGAGATACAAGAATCAGCAAATAAAAGAGTGACATCGTCGGCATATAGAATAGAATGAGTAGGGGTTAAAGCAATAGGTAAATCATTTATAAATAGATTGAAAAGCAGAGGGGAGAGAATCGAACCTTGCGGGACTCCTAGATTACGAATCAAAGATTGTGAGGAGTTTCCATGAAGTGTTAAATAATAACGGCGGTTGGTGAGCAGATCCATCAACCAGTGAAGCGGAGGGCCATGAATATTAAAAAAGATGATAATTTAAAAAATAATAAATGAAGAGGAATGGAGTCAAAAGTCTTAGAGTAATCAACAAATATGGCAATCACAAATTTATTTTTAGACATTTGGGCGGAGGCAAATTCTGTTAGCTCAAAACACGCAGTAGAGAACTGTAACGTGTAAAAACAGAGTTGAATGTACGCAGTGGAAAATAAGATGAAACACGTTATCAGGGTAAGGTTTAAAAAAAAGTTTAATAAAGAGTAAAGCAAAGAAAACAATATTAAGACAAATCAATGAATAAATATCTTAATAAAAGAAAATAAAGAGCTAATTCACTAGCTCAATAAATATGAACAAATGCTAACCCCAAATTACATAAATTTGGAATGTATTCTAAAATTAACGAATACAAATAAACTATAACATAACCAACAGTAACAATTCTAGTACATTACGTTCAGAATAAATACTAAAGCATTCAATATCTCAAAATATCAAAGTTTGATTATAAATTAATTCCTACAACACATGTAGCACTAAGACACTAAAGGATTCACCTTTAAATAAGCACTAATCTGAAAATGTCAGATACGCAAACTTAATCAAGTACTACACCACAATACCAGAGAAATATCATCAACTGGTATAAAATTTCTTAAATCAATAAATTACGACTAGAATAAAGCTGAACCTAGTCAAAAAGGTGTTAAATTACTTAACTATTAAATAACACTGAATGTTAATAACAATTCGGCAATTTCCTTGTAAAGTAATATAATTCATACATAGCATTTGACATGGTCTCTCATCTACAAATACGCTTAAATACAGGCGTTAAAATTCAACTTTTCCAGTTATCATAAATAAATCACAAAGTAGAATATCACGATAAATAAGCATTAACGTCCAAGTCCAGAATATCTAAATTAGTCCAAGTCCATATCATTTAAATG